>VWZL01004256.1:1219-64502 GCA_013396915.1 Stercorarius parasiticus | reverse complement strand
AGAAGATCGACCGGGACCTGCTGTGCCGGCAGAGCCCCAAGTGCGTCATCTCTCTGGAGGTGATGTCCAGCTCCATGGAGATCTGCGTGATCAAGCTGGAGATCAAGGACCTCAATGACAACGCGCCCAGCTTCCCCACTGACCAGATTGAGCTGGAGATCTCGGAGACGGCTAGCCCCGGCACCCGGGTGCCACTGGAGAGTGCCTACGACCCGGACTCGGGCAGCTTTGGTGTGCAGAGCTATGAGATCACCCCCAACGACCTCTTCGGGCTGGAGACCAAGACGCGGGGCGATGGGTCCCGATTTGCCGAGCTGGTGGTGGAGAAGAGCCTGGACCGCGAGACTCAGTCCCACTACAGCTACGTGATCACGGCACTGGACGGTGGTGACCCGCCCAACTTCGGCACGGTGGAGCTCAGCATTCGTGTCATCGACTCCAATGACAACAACCCGCTCTTTGAGGAGCCGGCCTACACTGTCAGCGTGCCTGAAAACGCCCCGCCAGGTACGCCGGTCATCCGCCTCAACGCCTCCGACCCGGACGAGGGCACCAACGGCCAGGTCCTCTACTCCTTCCACAGCTACGTCTCTGAGCGGGCCCGGGAGCTCTTCCAGATTGACCCCCAGAGCGGCCTCATCACAGTGAGCGGTGCCATTGACTACGAGGAGGGTCACGTCTATGAGCTGGATGTGCAGGCCAAGGACTTGGGGCCTAACTCCATCCCTGCCCATTGCAAAGTGACCATCAGCATCCAGGATGCCAACGATAACCCGCCCCTCATCAACCTGCTCTCTGTCAACAGCGAGCTGGTGGAGGTGAGCGAGAACGCCCCCCCAGGGTACGTCATCGCCCTGGTGAGGGTCTCGGACCGTGACTCTGGGGCCAACGGGAGGGTGCAGTGCAAGCTCCTGGGCAATGTGCCTTTCCGCCTGCAGGAGTATGAGAGCTTCTCCACCATCCTGGTGGATGGCAGGCTGGACCGGGAGCAGAGGGACCAGTACAACCTCACCATCCAGGCCAAGGACAATGGCATCCCCTCCCTGCAGGCCACCAAGTCCTTTACCGTCAAGATCACCGATGAGAATGACAACCATCCCCACTTCTCCAAGCCCTATTACCAGGTCATCGTGCAGGAGAACAACACCCCGGGGGCCTACCTCCTCTCAGTCTCGGCCAGGGACCCTGACCTGGGCCTCAACGGCAGCGTCTCCTACCAGATCGTGCCCTCCCAAGTCAGGGACATGCCTGTCTTCACCTACGTCTCCATCAACCCCAACTCTGGAGATATCTATGCTTTGAGGTCCTTCAATCATGAACAGACGAAGGCCTTTGAGTTCAAGGTCTTGGCAAAGGACGGGGGTAATCCCTCTCTGCAGAGCAATGCCACCGTCAGGGTGATTGTCCTGGACGTCAATGACAACACCCCCGTGATCACGGCCCCACCGCTGGTCAACGGGACCGCGGAGGTCTACATCCCCAGGAACGCAGGGGTCGGCTACTTGGTGACGGTGGTCAAGGCAGACGACTATGATGAGGGTGAAAATGGCAGACTTTCCTATGAAATGGTGGAAGGAGACAGAGGATTTTTTGAGATAGACCAGGTCAATGGAGAGATAAGGACCACCAGAGCCTTTGGGGAGAATGCAAAGACAGCCTACGAGCTGATCGTGGTGGCTCACGACCATGGAAAAACATCTCTCTCGGCTTCTGCCTTGATTTTGATATACCTGTCTCCAGCCCTGGATGCCCAGGAGTCCATAGGATCTGTTAACCTCTCTCTGATTTTCATTATTGCCCTGGGGTCTATCGCAGCCATTCTTTTTGTCACCATGATCTTCGTGGCAGTCAAGTGCAAAAGGGATAACAAGGAAATCAGGACTTACAACTGCAGGTAAAGACATCTTTGTTTCTGTGCACCTGCTGGGTCTGCTTTGATTTTTGCCATCATACTTTTCCATTTGCTGCACTGTACTTGGTGGGGGGGGGTGGGGACGTGGCGGGGGTAGATTTGCTTTGGGGACAAAGGTGAGGTTCCTGTCCCTCTAAGCAAATTTCCTGCAAAGCTTTAAAAAAATTGCTTTCCGGGAGGAGAACAGAAATCTGTGCCGAGGAACGGATCGACTTAATTGTGCGGCTTGACAATCTGTTGCAGCATCCGTGATTTTATGCGCTCCGTCGCAGGAAAGGAGGGGGCTAAAGAACAGTTTTCTAGCGGCCACAGCATGGTTCCCGTGGGCAGCCCCCCATCCCCAGGCTCACGAAGCATAGGGGAAAAGCCCCCCCAACCCACTGCAGCATCCCCTGGCATCCCTAAGCTCTCGCTCGCTGTTCAAAAGAGCTATTGTGCGCCCGACGCGGCCCCTCGCTGCAGCCGACCATGGGGCCAACCGGAGAAAATAACGGCAAAAAAACCACCCGTTTTCCCCCCAATTTCCCATTCCGGAGGCCAGCATGGCTGGTTGGTCCGGGGGCGACTGGGGGCGAGGGAGGATTTTTGCAGGGTTGCGTTATTTTTGCCCTGGTCAAATGTGTGTTCCGTGGGTCCGAAATGCTGGAGGGGAGGTCAGCCCGGCGCCCGGAGCCCCTGAAAGGCTGATAGGGAAAATCCAGTCCCCTGAATATGTAACAGCCGGGCGATTATTGTCTCTCTTTTACTATTCTCTGTGTTACACAAGTTAGGAGACAAATGCTAACCACACATGAATATCAATCAGATGCCATAAAAGAGCAGCTGCAATGCCTCATAAATGGTTTAATCCTGTTACTAGTGAAATAGCCATGACTTCTCCATTCCTTTGGCACCGAGTCGTTTCGGAGAGGAGGGATGGAAATTAATTTTGCTCTACCTTGGAAACGCACGCTGGCCTCTGGCAATTCTGCGGCCCGGGGGGGGATGTGCAGTCTTTAAAGTTTTATTTACGCAGAAATAATGCCGGAGAGTTGGGGTTTTATGCTCCGTTTTCACAGCCCAAAGTGTGTTTATAAGCCTTTTTTTGCTCGATGGAGGAAAAATCATCTGCAAATAAAGGTCGGTCCGTGCCGTATTATGGGATGCCAGGCTCCAAGTGAAAGCTTATACACCAGATTTCTTGCCAGCTCGGCCCGTTAAATGAGAACAGGACCTGAATGGATAAAAAAATCATGTTGTGGTGGTGCCCCTAACAGCTTCACACATATGTATAAGCCCTGGGTTTACTGTGACGGCTTAGGGATTAATGAAGTGCAGTTTAATTAAATAATTGGTCAATAGAGAAAGGACAGCAAAATGAATGCCTGAAGGAAATAACTGGTCTCTGGTATTGCCAAACTTAAACATTTAGGTAAACAAAACAATTAAAGCTTCATCGAGCATTGTTAGACGAGGCAGCAGCGTATAGATTGTTGGCAGGACGGAAATCCCTGCCTTGCCCTGCTTTCTTTGCGCGCTCAGGGGGCTGCAGGGGCTGTTGTCGATGGCAATCCGGGCAGGAGAAGTGGAGAAGCACCAGGTAGGCTTTCAGCAGTGGCTGTGACCACAGGGCACCCTCTGCCCGTGCAGGGTGCCAGCCTCGAGGCTTTGCTTTTCGAGGTTCTTCACGGCAGCTGCTGGAGAGCCTTCGTAAAATGTGTTAATTTATGAGGCACGTCAGGTTATATGAGAGCTGTTCGACTTGGTGGCATTTTCATGCTCAGGCAATTAGCTTTCTGGAACAAGAATATTTGTCCAATATTTGCCTTTCTAGATAAACAGTATTATTTATTCATCCCATTATTTCTGTTGCAGCTATTGGATTTTTTTTTTTTTAATGCTGTTATCATAACAAGAAGAGGAGCGAAATCCCGACTTTAGAAAATATATATTTCTGACTGTGGGGAGCATGCAATGCGCTTCCTTGGGAAATACCAAGCTGCCCAACGCTGTGCATGCACAGATTCATCCGTAGGGCATCGGCTGGGGCTGTGTTGCTCCTTGTGGGAAGAGGAGCCGCAGTCACCCTGAGCCCAGCACACCCAGTTAATGCAAGGTGCAGTCATACTTGTCATTATTTGCTCGGGCGCCGGTTTACGATAACTTTTTTTCCAGCAGTGTTTTGCAGAAGGCATTTGAGGCACTTTGTCAGTTGATTCTTTTGGCAGGTGGGAAGCAAAGAGGGAAAGAAAAGCAGAGGGAAAACAAGCTTGCAGTAAAAAAAAAAAAAAAGGTCAAAAAGGATCATTTCTCTTTGCAAAACACAGTTGTTGTTCTCCGATTTCTAGAAGGTGAAAGCATTTCCCAGCAGAAGGGGGTGTGTGTGTTGGGGGGCGACGGAACGCTAGGATGCGGTTGGAGGAAAGATTTCGAGTTACCAGGTATTATCAGGAGACAGTCAAAACACCAGCAATTTGGATAAAGTATTAATAAACAAACAGCCTTTGGAGTATGAGAGAATAGAGCTTGCCAGCTCGGACTGCTTCTGGGTCTGCTTTATCTACTGCTACGGAAAATGAAGTGGGGAAAAAAATCCGCTATTCATTTTGAATTTTCATTACGGGGACCGAATTAAATCACTTTTAAAATCCTTATTACGCATGGAAATGAATGCAGGTACCCTTTTCAGTTCATGGATTTTAACATCTCCATTTTTCTCTTCTGCAGGCTGGACTTTACTCCTAGTAACTAAATATCAGCAATTATAAACACTAGAGAAAAACAGAGGCACTCTCCCTTCCCATTACTTTTCATATCTGACCCGAAAGCATTATACATATGAAAATAAGCTAAAGACTGTGTCGTGCTAGCAGACCCAGAACATGACGTAATGTGCATGACTAAGAAGCCTACATGGAGATGGGGGCCAAGCCCTCTGGGTTTCTGCATGTGTATTTAGCAGGGCAGGGTTCGGGATGCTCTCAGCTACTCATTTTCCTTCTGTCCCCACAGAATCGCAGAATACTCCTACGGGCATCAAAAGAAATCAAGCAAGAAAAAGAAGATCAGCAAGAATGATATCCGCCTGGTACCGCGGGACGTGGAGGAGACGGATAAAATGAATGTTGTGAGCTGCTCCTCTCTCACTTCATCCCTCAACTACTTCGACTACCACCAGCAGACCCTGCCGTTGGGCTGCCGCCGCTCCGAAAGCACCTTCCTCAATGTGGAGAGCCAGAACAACAGGAACGCCGGCTCCAACCACATTTACCATCACACCTTCACGGGGCAGAGCCCCCAGCAGCCCGACCTCATCATCAACGGGATGCCGCTGCCGGAGGTGAGCAGCCCCATGCCCCATGGGCATTGGTCATGGCTCTGCACGTGGACCGCGTGTGGCGTGTGGGTGGAATTGCTGCCGAAACAGCATGTTGAGTGAACAGACGGGCGTTTTCCGTGCATCAGACACCCCCAAGGCGAGGGAGTGATGGAGGACGGGTTGAGGGGGGAATGGCAGGCACCCCAGCTGGTGGGTTGTGGACCACTGGTGGTCGTGGGTGGATGGTTCACCCTCAGGCACTGCCGAGACCCCCAGAAGTGCCCAGGCAGGGCTGGTGGCGCTGCCGGGCCAGGTCTCCGTGCTGCTGGGAGGATGGACGTGGCAGTTTTGCAAGTGAATTTTGAGTGTGGTGATGCTTGAGGGAAGAGACACCCTCACAAGAGGTTTTTAAAAGGCTGTTGCAAGTGGTGTTGGTGGCTGTTGCTGTGGAGGCAGCGGGTTGTGCTGGGGATGCTGGCAGTGTGGGGTGCTCTGGTGTCACCGCCAGCACGGTGCTGTCCCCTTGTCACATACCAGCCAGCATAGGAGGGATGTGCAGGACCTGCTGAAGGCAGGGAAAGGGGCCGCTCTGATCCATGCCATCCTCATCAGGTTCTTCTAATTCATCAGCTTTCCTGCACATCACAGACATCATTTAATGTTGCTTGTTTGTCTCTCTTTGAATTATTGTTTGGTATTAAGCAAAACAGTCAAAGGTTTGTCATGTTTCCTGCTTTGAACAGGATAACAAAGCTGAAGAAGCAGCTGAAATATTTATGGCTTGCTCAGTTTTGCATTCAGTGTGCTGGTGTAAATGCAAAATGATGCTGCTGGAGACAGTGGAGCTGCTTCAGATTTATACTTCCTCTATGGCGAGCAGAGTCCGGCACCCTGCCAGCCTCTGCAGGGCTGCTGGGGAGGGCTCATGCCGGTGGGCCTGATCCTGCAGCCTTTATGTTGGCGAAATGATGGTTTTTGACCTCCGCTAAGGCTAGAGAACCAGCTCCCGAGAGGTCATGTACCAGTGTCAGTCCAGTTTTGGGGTGCTCCCAGCCCATGTGCCAGTTGCTCAATGCAGAGGTGCAGCTTTTAACAACCAGACAGTTGGGAGCGGGGTTTTTGGGATGTCTGTGACAGCTCGTGTGCTGAATTCTGCCCTGACGGCCTTTCAAGCCTCTCCTGCCCTCGCCGGTGCAGGTGTTGCCTTTCCGAGGTTACCCATGGAGATGTTGCCAGGAGGCAACTTCTGCACGGGGGCACCAGTGCGGCCACCCACATGCCTTTGGGAGGGTATGGCGGGGGCAACCCAGCACTGGTCCCGAGAATTAAAGCTCCAAGCTCCATTTAACTTCTGGTGGAATAGAGTTTCTTAGCAATAACTGAATGGGAATGACCTGTCTATAAGCACTTGTATATTTTACTTGCATGTTTCCAGCTATAGAGTTGAGCGGGCTCCCAAATGCCCTTATGGGGGGAGACAGGGACTTTGCATCTGAGTCGGGATAGGAACAGTTTGGGATAAGCCTGTCTCTGGTCAAATAAGGCAGAAGAGCAGCTACTGAAGCCTGTGCTTGGGCAGGCCAGGGTGGGAGACACCACCCGTTACGTACTGGGGGACCCCCGTCAAAGCTCAGATCCACCTGTGCTCTTCACTGAGTACCAGCTGGGGCTCAGGGTGCACAGCTGCCTGAGGGGCACATCCCAAGGTTGTGACCAAAGCTGTTGGGATGCTGGGGACAATGGAATTCCCGCTTTCCTGGAGCGGTGCCCTTTGGAAAAGGGTCTGGAGCGCATCTCTGACTAGTGCCTTGCTAAGGGCAGGGAGCTGTGGAGCATCCTGTCAGCCTGTGATTCACTGCCGCAGACAAAATTCAGTCGTAAAATCCATCAGATGTCGGCATTAGGCAGAAGCGCGTGCCGGCAGCGGGAGGTCTGCGGTGCCGGAGGGGAGGAAAGGACCACTGGGAACATCCCAGTTCAGCCGATAAAGTTAACAGGCAGCTGCAGGCAGTGCTGCCCGCGTTTCTCCCCACCACAGCAGTTAGCCTGGGTCTTGTGGGATGGGATCTCCAAAGACCCCCACCGCCTTATGGACCCTCATGTGAGGGAGCTGGGACACTTGTTGCTTTTCCCTGTGCCTCATTGTTGCTTCCCCCTGTGCCTTCTCCCCTCGCCCCATTTCCCCATTGCTCATGCGGGTGGGATGCACTGGTACCTCACCTGGAGAAATAACTTTGTCTCTTGTAATGAGAGCATGTCCTTGGCAGGCGTCTGCTTGCTCCCTGAGCATGCTTTTGGACAAAAGGGCAGGGCCAGGGCATAGGGACGAGAAATCACAACTGGAGGCTGCTTGGAAGTTTCGTTTAGAGTGGGAACTTTTCTGTTTTTTGGCAGAGAGCCCCTGTGTTATGCTTCCAACTGTTGCAAGGGAAGTTATCCCGCTGGTGGGGTGGGTTCTGCAGGCTTCTAAAAATCCACGTGACCCCTGAGGGTGAGGAGGCTCCGCGGTGACCAGAGTGACAGCCCTGTCCTGGCATGCAGGGTGACACAGGAATTCCATAAAAGATGCTTCCACAGAGGAGCATCGCAGCCTGGTACCCACCATAGCCCGTCGCTGCCTTAGCAGGTGTTGTGGTGTGATGCTATCCATATGAAGTGTGCTATTGGTACGTCTCCAGGTGATGGTGATTTAATAAATTAAATTCCTGCCCAAGCCTGGAGTTTCCAGAGCCAAACCGTTCCCTGCAGTGCATCCAGCGGGACTTTGGGCTGGTTTGAATCGCCTCCAGTGACGAGGCTGCCAGCGTTTCCCCCTGGGATCCTTTACGAGGTGTCAGCATTGGGGAGATAGTGCTGCTGCTCCACCTGGGAGTCACTTTTCCTGATGGGAAGGCAAAGCATTGGTTGATAAAAGATAAAATATGCAGGTAAACGTGTTGCTGGCGGCGTCACTTAGCATATGGTGGTCATGGCCAGGAGTAAGCGATTGCCTCCACAGAAGCGTGCTGTCCTAGCGGTGGTGGGTTTGCAGTGGAGCTGGTCTTTACTGTGAGGCTCGTTTACTTTAACAGCCAGGAACCTGAAATAAAAGTCCACAAAATGGGTTGTTTGTGGAGCTTCAGGAGCCATTTCCTCCTCCGCAGTAGGAGCGGTGGCAGGTCTCGGGGCTGGCCGTGCCGTGGGGCATTGGGTTGGCTGGTGCTCCTCACCTCTCCTCGCCGATCCAGAAAGGATTAACCCGCAGTGCCTGTGGCGCTCTGAGGATGCAAAAAAAGTTTGAGACAACCCTTGGAAAGCTTTTTCCCTTTGGTCTCAGCTGCTGGCTCCGCTTGTGTCAGGGCACGGCTGCCAAGAGAGAGCATCGGGGAGGGGCAGGTTCTGGCGGTCCCTTGGGTGCTGGGATACCGCTCGGGTACCCCTTCCCACAGCCTTTTGGCATCCTCATGGCTGCAGGCAGCGATGGCAAAAAGCGAGCAGCTGTGGTGAGCGTGGCTGGCAGCAGGAAGCTTGGCCCCCGTGAGTATTTCGGCATGTTTTGCAAAGGGGGAGCATGGGACATGTTGGAGCTGCGAGGGCATTGCCGGTCAGAGGACTCCCCGCTGCCCAGGGCTTTTCTTTTCCTCCCTGCTGAGCCGGAGGAGAAGTCAGCTTTGAAACCCAAAGGGCTTCTTGTCAGGTTTTGCGTGTATGTTGCTGGGAGTTGTAGCAGGGGATGAAAAATCCAAATTAATCGCCGCCGTTAGGCAGCCTCCTTGATAAAAATGCGTGTTGCATTGGGGTGGTGTGGAAAGCGGCCCGAATGCCGGGTCTTTTAGGATCCTCGGGACATGACTTGCACGTAGAGCAGCCACCCTTGGGTAACACTTACATGCCTGGGGTTTTTGACTTCATGGTTTTAACAGAAAACCGTCGGGTGCGGAATGGCTGCACTGGTGTTTCAGAGGCAGTTTTACATCCCAAATCTGTGCCGCTTTGGGAGTCGGTGCTGCAGCGTGGTGTGCTGCCCCGGGATGGGGAGCAGCCCCCAGGGCATGGCGGCTTGTTTTGCTCGTCCATCTTGCCGGAGGCCGCGGCGGTTGCTGGTCCCCAGCAGGACTGAGGTGAGAAATGGCAGCAGGCGAGCCTTGTTTGAGAGGTTTGAACCTCCAAAGGTGGAATTCGCATGGAGGTTCAGGACTGACCGTCCTCTGGGGGTCTGGGATGGCCCCGGGGAGGCGGGGAAGGGAGGTGGCAGCACTGCCAGCAGGCCATGAGCAGGGTGCGGATCAGGCATGGCCTTGGTTTGGTGGGTCTGCATGGAGAAGGTCAAGGTGGAGCAGCCGGCGATCCACCAGGACTCCATTCCTCTGGGGACCTCCCAGACCAGGCCCCGACGCCGGGCCGGGGTCGGGGGGTGTTATGGTGATCCGCCGCCTCCTGAGCTGGTGGCCACCATCAGTAAGATGGGGAATTACTGGTTTTAGTGATAATCCTGCTCTAATCCCCAACCTTGATACACTCCGTCATAATCCTCACTCACACTGATTTCGTTTGGGCTCCTCGCGGCAGCGGGGATTATTTGGAGCAAGCACCAGTTGCAGGATAAGGCCCCGGTGGTTTCAGATATGCTTTTTACTACCTGGAAAGTGTTCTCTCTGTAGGAAATGGTTTTCTAAGCACAATAGAGCAATTTTCGTTTCAGGCGGCACCGGCAGTTTTTTTGCACTGGCTATCTGGCGGTGTTAACTAAAGCACATTTCTACAACACACAAAGATTTTTGTTTTGTAAGAAATGAAATCAGCGTGGCTGTTCCTCTTTCTCTGTCGTTTCTCTACTTGTCAATTCTTTCTTCCCCTCCAGCTTATCCTCCTCTTCTCCGCTAGCCTTAAAAAGCCCCCAAAGTGTCCGTTATAATCACATTTTGTGTGTTACAACCAGAATGAATGTACTCACTTTAATATGCTGGGTTTGAGGAAATCAGTTTCTGTCTGGTATAACAGACAATTTGTTATAAACCATGCCATTTAGAAGTGGAGGACCTTGCTTTAATGTAATGCTGGGTAAACGTCGTGATACATAATTGGAAGGGATTTGGCTCGCTTCNGGGGGGCGGGGAAGGAGATAATTTCCAATCCGGAGAAAGTTTGTGGTGCTGAGACATGCCAGACTGTTGAAAAAAGGCTTATTTTCAGCTGAGATAATAATTAAAGCATTATCAGCGATGCTGTTGGACTAGTCGGAAGGCTGTCTTTGCAGCAAGCGTGCGTTGCCAGTCTTGTTTTCTCCTTGGGAGGTCACTGTAACTCAGCACTTTTTGGTGCCTGTGATGCATACCGGGCTGGGTAAGGGCAGGGCTCCCTGTTAGTGCCTCTGCATCCCTCCCCGGGAGCCAGCAGCAGCCTTTCTTCTCCCGGAGCCCTCCGAAGAGGAGGTGCACCAGCTGTAGGTGATACCCTGCCTGGGGAAAGCTCCGCGGTCCCTGCCCGGGCACCCTGGACCAGCACGTGTGGGGTGGAAACCCCAAAATTCCCCAGGTGCTTTCCCTGCTCACTCCAAATCTGCCCCGAAATCACAACTCCTGGCAAATCCCTCGGCTTCACTACTCCCCAAGGGTTTTGTATATTGCTGCACGTTCCCCGACCTCTCCGAGTGTCCGAGGCTGACATTATGGAAATCAGCAGCTTTTTATTCCATTATGAGGTCAGCCTGACCAAATTGTATGTCTCCTAATGTAATCGCTCCGAGCTCTCCATTTGGAAAAATTCATTTGAATACCTTGCAACAGAGATAAATACGCCAGCTCCCATTCACGTTTAACCACATCTCTCACTGATGGCCACGCTCGCTGCACTGTGTCTTAGGCCAGCCTGGAATTCAGCACGCTTTGGCTTTTGGCTGGGTGATACGGGGCTGCGACCCCATCCCGGCACCTCTTTTGAGTTTTCCTGGGGTTTTCCAGCCTGCAGCAGGGTCCCGGCTGGCTGGGACCAAAGGGGTTTACTGCGAGGGTCTGTGGAGGAATTAGGGCCAGTTTGTGGCATGTGGTGGCAGTAGGCAAGCTGTATTTACCATAAAACCCCTCTCCTTTGATGGCAAGACCTATATATAATGATATAATGATTACATCATTATATATTACATACTGTATATTATGTATTGTATATTATCTCTTATACACTATATGCTATATAATATACAGGATGTACTTACAAGCATATAAAAAGTATGTATAGAATTATTATATATTGTACCTAATTATGTAACTAAGGATATAATATGTCATATAACTATATAGCTATAATTTGGTTTTATGCGATTGGTTTGGGGTTTAGGGTCCATCTTTACTGAAAATACAGAGGCTCGTCTTGTTTTCCTTTTAGTAAATTTGAATTTCTGATGCATAATTCTAATGCATCTCTTACTTGTTGAGTCTACAAAAAAACCAGCTCCTGTGACTGTGTTTACATGGCAGATAAGATTTTTCCCTTAAATTAGTAAAGATTTATAGTAAGGTTTTTTTTAAATTACACCAAAAGGGTGGTCTTGCACGCTATTTATGGCTTTTCATATAGTAGTTTCCAAATCAGCTCCCACTGTATTGAGCGCTTTGAACTCTGTGGTTTCTCCCTGTCGTTTGCTTTGCATAAAGCAGGCGCCGCATGCAAAGGCAGCGTTGAGGCCAAGCTCATGTCGCCTTTGAATAACCTTATGTGCATCTGCTGGGCTCCTTAGAAGAGCCGTATTTCACAGCTGCCGTCTCCTGAGGTCCCTCCTGAGGGCTTTGAGCCAGAGAAGCTGCTCAGCCAGGTGCCCCCCCCCAGGTCCTGCCTTCACGGAGGATGCCCTGCTTGGGTTTTCCCTAAATTCCCATCATCTGGAAAGGGCAGCGTCTGCCTGTCCTTCATCCCCTGCCTGTCTCCATCCTTCAGCTCTGCCTGCAGGCTCTCTGGCCAGGAGCCCCCCATCCTTCCAGCGACACCTCTCCTCTTGCCCCCTGGCAGCAGCTCCCGCTCTCCTGGGAGGGCTCAGATCGGAGGGACCCCACCATTCCCCCTTCCCTGCCCGCCTGCCTGCAGGGCTGGGCATGGCCCCGCTTCAGCAAATGATTAGATATTGCTCCCAGTAGAGGCTATAGTTGAGTTCCAATCATTTTCTTTTAATTAAAATACAGGATGGTCTTATTTGTAGCATAAATAGTTGTAATCTGTGTACTTATAAGTGTAATTATAATTTAAATTAGAGCGTGCTCTGAATTGGTGATGGATGGGGTGCTCTGCAGGCAGTTCTACCCTTGCCGGGCTGTCCCCTGACGTCCCCCGCGGTCCCGATCCCCACTGTCCCCAGGAGAGCATCTCCCTTGGCTCAGCAAAGGGACACTGAGGCTGTTGATGGCTCCTGATTTCGCTGTGGCTGCTGAGGCACAGCCCGTGGTACATGTTGGAGGATTTACCGGAGAAGAGACCACAGCATCATTGCTTCAGTGCCTCCTTCTAGTTTCTAGTCTAAATTTGGAAGGAAGTAATGGCTTATGCCAGCCAGATAAGTGATTAGTACTTAGTGGCGACGCGGCTCCCTGTTTAACACGGAATTACAGTGAGTTCTCGTTAGGCTGGGGAAGGCTTGAGTGCGGCGGCCACTGGTGCTGCAGTGGCCAGATGCCCATGGCTGATGTTGCAGCTCATGCACCCGCCGATGGCAACCCTCGGCACGTGACAGGTAGCCCCAGCTGCTGCTCCTCCTGGCACCCGGTGTGTCTTGTAGGTCTGTGATAAAGAGCAAAGATCTGCGTGCGTCGGAGCCGTCTGGATGAGGTCCTCCTCATGACGCCCTGTTGGCCACCGGAGATCTGGACATGAATCCTTCGTGGTTCTCACGGGGATCTGGAGCTTGTCAGATTAGACCATCTTTTGTAACGGCAGGTGTATGCCACAGGGCAGGTTTTCAAATTCCCATGTTGGTGGATTGCATTAACCCATCCTAAGTCAGGTATGTAAAATTCCATTAAGGGAAAACCCTCTGGCATTTTCTCACCCGTGCTCGAGCTCTGCAGGCTATGCTAATGCAGTGCGTTTGCTCATCTATTAGGAGGATGATGGCTTTAAAATAATAACATTTATCTTTGGCAGCGGACCTACAATAGTGCACGCCGAGTACAATTTTGTGAAAGGCTCTGCAGATGTTGCCTCATTCAATCTGGGTCAAAAAGAGTGCTTAGAATCATAAAGGTTAGAAAGAGATCAAATAATTTGGCGGTTTTATTGCTGAATAATGTACTTGGAAAATATCATTCACCATTATAAGACTAAGTGAGTATAGAAAACACAGGACTCAATAGTCATTTCTCAGTATTGGCTGATTTTACTGTTTTTATAATGTAGCTAAGTTCCCTGTTATTGATTCTAGCATCGATTATCGATCTGGAAATGTAAATGTATGTGCTGGTGGGAGCACACGGAGTTGGATAATTAGGGAATTAGGCTTCCGCCCCTTCCCGCAGTGCCTGGCAGTGGGCAGCACACCTGCGGGGCACACTTGTGGGGAGCTCTCAGGGTTTTGGGAGATGAAGAAATGAGAAAGCACCCATTTTATGCCTGTTCTTTTCCATGCTGGTGTAAATTCGGTCAGGCAAACCCAGATGGGCTGGGACGCCGGCAGCGGGATGGGGGCTCAGTGCCTGCCCCTGCAAATCCCGTCACCTGCTCCCTCCTGGACTTTTCATATTCAGATTCACATCTGGATGCTCTGGCAGGGACCCAGCTTCAGTGACATTTGGTAATCAAATCCACATGGCTGTTGGCTTAGAAACAGCATCCAGACCTGTCTGCCCGGTGAAATGCTTTTCCAGACGTTTGCAAGTGGTTCCTCTGCGTTTGTGTTCAGCTCCCGCCCTGGCTGTCCCCCATGTCTGGGGGGAAATACTGCGCTTGGGCTGAGATCCTTCCCTCTACATCAATTAATGGCAGGGGTTGGGTTAGCGAGAGACCAAAGCCCTGGTCCCATGCGGGCTCTGCATCCCGTGGTGAGCCCATGGACCAGAGCTGGCAGCATCGCTGTGGGAGCCCCGGGCTCCTGCCGGGTTGGGGCTCGCTCAGCTGCCTGCTGGATTCCTTTGTTCAGAAAAAAAAAAAAGCAGAAAAGATGAATTTTAGAGTATGCTCATCTCTTGTTCTCTGCACTTGGTTGTTGTCAGCATTAATATGCCATTAACACATGCTTATTAGGAGGAGAATGATTATACCCTGCAGAATATGGGGGAAACCTTCATTAGGCACCAACATATTGAACTGAGCAGCAAACTTCACTTGGGAAAACTGGGGAAGGTTCTGCTCGGCATCAGGTTTCCCTGATTTCTCCCCATTGGTCTGATAAAAGCACCTCGTCTTCTATAGCACGTGCTTTTGGCCAGGGCTATGGGCGATGCGATGCGTGGGTGAGCCTGGGCTCGGGCTCCGTCCCTAAAATGCTTCTTGGGACCTCAAATCTATCTTCATCCTCAAATCCATCTTCTTCAGAACGAGGATGTCCTCATTGGAGCTTATTTTGGCACGCAAAGAGGATGCGAGCCCGTGTCCCCCCTGTGAGGGCTGTGCTGCCTCCTCAGGTTGAAAGGTGGTGAAATCTCTGCAGAGCTGGGAGATGCTCCGGGAACAGATTTGTTGAGAAAGGAGGTGTCATTTCTACATCCTCGCTTTTCACACTTTAACGATGTTTTTTAAGCGTTCATCTGGCCTTGCTGCCTCCAGTCTGAAGCCATAACCTGCCATGTGTGACAGGGCAATTGCTCGCCCCAGTAATGATTACAGTGGAGCCCGGTGTTGCTCCCTTGTTTGCTCGGCGCGTGGCAGCTCGAGGCATGTGCGTGGTGCTCTCTTAAAGTCAATCAATAAGAATAATTGCGAGTTCAGGTGGGGGTGAGGGAGGAGAGTGCTGGAGCAGACAAATATTTGCAGATTAAGACCCTGTTTACATGCAGATGCCTCCTCTGATAGGTAACAAGGGACGGACAATAAGGACCATATGTGGTATTTAAGCAGAATTTATTCTAAATGGGGTGATTTCATAGATTTCCATGGAGCTGACAGCTGTCCTCTGTATTAAATGTGAGCGTGCTGCCTCCGTCCCTGCCTCGCTGCCCTTTCTGCCCGGGGTTTGGCAGGATTTTGCAGTGTTGGTGGTGGGGCATTGCAGTCCCATCCCCCTTCACCTCCACCTCAGTGCGGCCAGAGGGAATCCCAGTTTTCACCTGCAAACTTCAGCAAAGGAAAAATGGCATTTGTTGGGCCTGGATTTCCCATTGTGAAGGTGAATGAAAGCATCAGGAGCGCAGGAAGGTGCTGGGGGAGGCTGCCCTTTCTTTTTGTGCCTGGGGGAGGCTGGGGAGCAGCGATGCTGGGCTGAGTGGTGCCAGGCTGAGTGATGCCAGCTGCCCGCAGGACAACCCACGGGATGTGCTGGAGCTGCAACTGGTGGTAGGGAGACTCAGACCGCAGGTTGGAGGGTTTCTTCCTGCAGAGGTGGAGATGGAGACAGAGAGGGCTGTAGCTGCCCACCCTGGGCTTGCGTTGCCTTCAACCCCTTTGACATTGATTCTGAAACCTAATAATGGGGAAGTATCATATAAACATAGAATGGTTTAGGTTGGAAGGGACCTTAAAGATCATCTAGTTCCACCCCCCTGCCCTGGGCAGGGACACCTCCCACCAGAACAGGTTGCTCCAAGCCTCGTCTAGCCTGACCTTGAACACCTCCAGGGATGGGGCAGCCACAGCGTTTCTGGGCAACCTGGGCCAGGGGCTCACCGCCCTCACAGTGAAAAATTTCTTCCTCATATCTCATCTGAATCTCCCCTCTTCCAGTTTGAAGCCATTACCCCTCGTCCTATCACTACATGCCCTCTCCAGCTTTCTTGTAGGCCCCCTTTAGGGACTGGAAGGGGCTCTAAGGTCTCCCCGGAGCCTTCTCTTCTCCAGGCTGGACACCCCCAACTCTCTCAGCCTGTCCTCTCAGCAGAGGAGCTGTCCTCGCAGCATCTTCATGGCCCTCAAGTACAGCAAAACCAGAGATGAACAGCGGTTATCCATCATTGACGAGGAAGGAAATGAGGGGGTGAGATGAGATACCACCATGCAACAGGTCAGTCTTGGAAACTTTTGTGTGTCTACCAGTGCCTTCATTAGAAGTAGAGTACCATCTCCTGGATTGTGGTGGCTGGATGGACAGACGGATGAATGGACACTGTGGCTGTCAAGGGGGCAGGTCAGTGGCCGTCCCAGTTTCACCCAACTTCTCCTTGGTCATTTCTCCTCTGACCTTAATGACTTCTCCCTCTCAGCCTGCTGTGCTGTCCACAGGCAGAGAGGCCACAGGCTCCCATCTATCACATCTCGCCACGTTGGAAATGTGGCTGCATCCATTCACTGGGTGCTGCGTGACTCATGTAATCGCCATGCGAAATGCATCATTCATAAACTGTTTAGTGCGACCTTTTGTACAGTAGCACTAATTATTATTATCACAGAAGCCCAGTAAACTAGACTAGTAATTATCAGGGATTTATTTGAATGGACAGCTAAGCTATTCTTGGCAAGTTAGTCAAAGCAGTTGTCATGACAGCCACACAAATGTGTCTTATGAATTGGGTTAATTAGGGTAATTAATTACTGTTGTTTTGCCCTTTTTAACAAGGTATTGCCTAGACACTGTCAAAAAATAGCAATTGTACCTAACAGAAATAGTCGTCTTCTAGCAGCAACCTTCAAATCACAGAATCAAAGTAGTAAATACCTGTTGGGTTGTCGTTCCACAAAGCAATGTGTCATCCTTCTCCTTGCGCAAAAGCAGGGAGCAAAAGGCTCTGTTGTAGTTTTTCTGCTGAGCTTCCCCTGCTGTGCAGTGTTATCTAGGGATTGGTAGTCATCATTATTGGTATTATTATTATTTATTTTAATGCTGCACTGCTCCGAGCCATTGTCATGGAGGGGTCTCTGCCACGCCCGGCTCTGTGCGGGTGGCGAGGGCAGCCCCAAGGTGCTCCCATCGGTTGGAGCAGGCTCTGCAAGTGGCAGACTTAAAGCCAATTTTAAAGTCATGATTGTAAATTATTGTTGTTTTGCCAGTGCATCGTCACCATCCTCATCGGGATGGCTGGTGTCGAGCCGAGTCCTCGCTCAGCAGAGCATCTGCTTCTTTTGAAAGAAGGGTTTTGCAGAATCAATGGTTTTGGTTTTGTCGTGGTTGTTGCCGATATTGAGTAATGGTGGTAACTAAAGCTCTTCATAACCCGCCTGGATGCAGTCCTGAGCAATGTGGTCTGGCAATCCTGCTTTAGCAGGGTTGTTGGACTAGATGATCTCTAGAGGTCCCTTCCAACTCTGAAAAATTCCATGATTCCGTGATAACCAAATAGCACCAAAGAGCCTCAAAAGGAAAAAAACAAAACATAGTCATATAGAGTCATAGAATGGTTTGGGTTGGAAGGGACCTTAAAAGATCATCCAGTTCCACCCCCCTGCCCTGGGCAGGGACACCTCCCACCAGACCTGGTTGCTCCAAGCCTCGTCCAGCCTGGCCTTGAACACCTCCAGGGATGGGGCAGCCACAGCTTCTTTGGGCAACCTGGGCCAGGGGCTCACCACCCTCACAGCGAAGAATTTCTTCCTGATATCTAACCTAAATTTCCCCTCTTTCAGTTTGAAGCCGTTACCCCTCAGTTCTATCACCACATGCCCTTGCAGAAAGTCCCTCTCCAGCTTTCCTGGAGCCCCTTCAGATACTGGAAGGATGCTATAAGGTCTCCCCGGAGCCTTCTCTTCTCCAGGCTGAACCCCCCCCAACTCTCTCAGCCTGTCCTCACAGCAGGGGGGCTCCAGCCCTTTGATCATCTTCGTGGCCTCCTCTGGCCCTGCTCCAACAGGTCCCCATCCCAGGGAGCACCCTGGGCACCCCCAGCTCCCTGCGGTGGTGGTGGTCCCTGTCCCATGCCAGTGGGCTGGGTGTTTGCTGGCACAGAGCACCGTCTCCCCAAGGACTGCAAGATTTGGGGCTGATCATTAAAAATGGCCCAAGATTACAGAGGCGACTGAGGAATATTATGTAAGTTTTGTAGAAAAATGACCTGAATAGATGAGTGAAGGCTCTGGCTGGTTCTCCAGCCGCACCGAGCCCTGTCTATTTATATCACCTCTGGGCTTTCAAAGCCCTCTTTTAACTGAAGCTTATTTGATAACACATGACTTTTAAAAAGAAAATAAAAAAAAAAATGAAGAAGGAAAGGGGGAAAAGAAACCCTAAAGAAAAACACCTCTATGGAGAAGGTAGGGTTTTAATGAAGAAATATTTTACACCATTCTCCTACAACCTTAGGGCTAATAGCCTGGAACTGGTACTTTGGCTCCTTAAAAAGCCCAACAAGACAAGCCAATTACGGCCTCTGAAACATTTTTATTTTTAGTTCCTTGTAATAGCAATTCATCCTCGGCTATGGTACATTAACTGGAAGGAACAAGAAGTAGTAAGGTTTTGGCATCTTTGTAATAACCAACGGGCTGTGTTTACCAGGCTGTTAATAACGTGGGGTGGCTGTCAGGCAGGGGGAGAGGGCAGTGTGGGGATGGGGATGGCACCCAGGCAGTGCCAAAGCAGGCATCCCCCAACTTCCTGAGCGCTTTACTATCATTTATTTCCCTACAGTTTCTTCTGGGAGAAAACAGGCTCCTGTTGGGTGAAATTTCCTCTGTTTCTCAGTGTCCCCAGCTGGCGGCATGGCTCAGAGTGGGAGAAGGGCTGGTCGGAGGGTGCTGGTATGTCCCCAAGGATGCTGGAGCCAGTGTGGCACCTTTTTGAGGGGGGGCAGCGGGTTTTAAGGGGAGCTGAGCTGGGTTTGCAGTCGGTCTCATGGCTGCAGGGTAGTTTTATGGGCTGGAGAGCTGCATTTTCTAGCCCAAGTGAGGAAAATAAAAAAAAAAAAAAAATTGGGGGAAAGTGGTTTTGATAAATAATTTCGTTATGAGCGAAATCCCCTTGAGGCTCAGAGTGGGAGCTGTTGGAGGCTGTCCTGATTGCAAGCCTTCCTGTGCAATGCCAGATAAACAATGTAAACAATAACACGATGAGCACACGAGGCAGTGTTCCCTATAGTTTTATTATCCGCCATTGCCGGGGAATTTTAGCTGAAGCCAGGCGGGAGCTGGGACAGGATCAGGTCTCTGGTGAAGCCGCAGGATGGAGAAGTCTGTAGGGTATAAGGTGATAAGTGAAGCGCTTGTTGCTTGCTTGAAAAAATCAGAATAAATGTGGCTCACACTGAGACACGGGGCAGGGACGAGGTCCCTGAGTGCCCATCCTGCTCTCCCTGGCTGCTCCTGGGGTTGCCACTCGCCACGGCGCTGGTCTTGGCACCCCGCGGCCACATTTATCCCTGGAAAGCCACGAAACAGGGAAATTCTCTGGCTGCTGCTGTGAGCCCGCTCGCTCTCCATCCTGGAGTCCCTCGGGGGTGTCCCTGTCCTCTCCAGGATGCAGAACTGGAGAGACGTGCCCTGTGATGGCCGGGCACCAGCTGAACGCGGTGTCCCATCCTGGTGCCCGGCCCCATTTCAGCATGTCCCCGTGCCTTCCGCCACCCCGGGGCTTGGGCACACTCAGGGATGCAGCCGGTGGGGCGGCCACACGGGCATCTCATCACTCCAATGTGCCAAGCTGGCAGTGGCATCTCACGCCTTCGCTATTTTTAACTCAGGTGCAGTGATTTTTGGTTTTTCTTTTTTTTTTCTTTTTTTTCTTTCTTTTTTTTTTTTTTTTGCAGTGACAAATCTGTGATTTCTGTTCCCTACAAAACACATCACTCTGACCTGCCGCTCCAGAAGGTGAATGACAAGGAGTTTTATTTAGCCCTGGCGATGGGAACATTTAAAAAAAGGTTCCTCTGTTATATTTGTTTTCATTCCTAATGGCAGGAGGCAGGGAAAGGACAGTTCTGAAAGGTTTTTTTACAAATCTGTAAGTCATGCCCCATTACCTTGGGGCTGCTGATTAGATCCAGATTGTTTCTCGCACTACTTAGGGAGGGGTGTAGTCCATGCTGGAAGCTGCGTGCATGGATCCATTACATATCTGAAAGTCCCAGGCATAGGTCATTGGGGAAAAAAATCCCTTTTATTAGGTTTATTGGCTATTATATCCCTGCAGGGAATTTTCCTTGGCATTTTGAGGCAGCCCCCCCCGTGCAGAAGGCTGTGTTGTGGGGGGGCCGGTGAGCTTGGCCCCGTGCCCTCCATGGGCACAAGGGAGGGAGGCATTGCCCCCGCCCCTGCCCCGGCCCAAAAATCCCTCCTGTCCCAGCCCTGGGGGGGGCACTGGGCAGCTGCTGGGGCATCGCCACCCTCCTGGCTGCTCCCAGTCCAGGGAAGGCATCTGTGTGCTCTCCCTTAGAAAGCATACCCCGCTTTTGGGTTAGTATTTTGCTTTTCAACTGATTTTGGGGTGGTGGTGCCAAGTGGGTACCTGCCCTGTCAATGCTGCTGGAGGGACCCCTGTGCCACGGCCACCAAAGAGCTTTTGGGTTATAGGCGCCGTAGGAATGTAAGGCAGGTTTTTTTATTGTTGCATTTTTGCTCTTCATAACCATACTGTAGATTTCTGATATGTTGACAAATTCAAGCGGGTGACACTATTTGTGGCTTTCAGGAGTGTAATTATGGCTTCATTGTGTGTTGCCGCGCTTGGGATTCAATCTGGGTTTCTAATCCTATACCCTTTTTCAAAATCACATCACAGCAGCTCCTTTCCTCCTGCCTCCCATCCATTTGCAGACACACAAAAAAATGAGAAAGCCTGTATTTATTTGGGGAGGGGACAGGAGTTCAGCGCGGATTAGTGGGCATGCCTGCGCCATAATACAATCTGGTTTGATACTTCTCCTCGTTCTGATGAGCGGGGTGATGCTAAAGGATGAACTCTCCCAGCAATTTCTCTGCAATGCTTTTTATTTCATCACGAGAAAATGGAGGCTGGACTCAGTTCCTTCGGTGTTTAATAATGTCCATCAGAACCAAATGCCCTTTATTTAAGCTGCAGTAATAATTAGAGGGTCGGTGGTGTTAAGCAGCCGTGGAGTCTGGCTCTGAGGAATGTTCATTGTGCCTCATTAAATTTGGAATTAGTGCTTAAAAGGTCAGAAATAAATATTCTGTTTATATTTCGGGGATAGTAAATCTAAATGTATGCTGTGTTTGCACATCCTCGTCTCTGCTCGTTCCTGCTGTACTGAGTGAGGCATCGCTCCATTTGGTTTAGGCAGCAATCTGAGCGTCTGCAAAAAAGCCCAACCCCAAAACCAACCCTGGTTTCATTGATCAAGGGCAGGAAAATGATCTGCTGTATTACATCTAATTATAAAACATCAATATCAGATGCTAAATGCACTTACTTTTTCAGAGACACTAATATTGCTAGTTTACAGTTTGCAATCTCCTGTATTACAGGCTTTAGCAGTAAGCTGGGGAAATGCTACGAAGGGAGATGCCAGAGGTCAGATCTTTTTAACCTTTATCGAGCTCCTCTAGGTGACTGGCTCTTAAATGCTCCTTAATAAGAGCCAAATTGCTTCATGTTTTCCTTCCGTCTTGCCTGCCATAGCGGAGGTGCATCCCCCGGCTTGTGCTCCAGCGCCCGTGGAGTGGGCTGGAGATGCTGATGGGGACCGGTGGCCAAAGGCCTCGACCCCACGGGGGTCTATGAGCCACAGCATGGAGAAGGTGGTGGGCTCCTTGGGGTGACGCAGGCATCACTTACCCCACCGTGTCCGCCAGCATTTGCGGGCTTTCCCCCACGGGGGAAGCACCAGCAGAGTGGAGTTTGCACGGGGTTTAACCCAAAGCCTTGGGCTGGTGCTGCTCTCGCATCTCCGATACCCACCCTGCCAGGAGGTGCCGATGCTGGAGAGTGAGGAACTGGGAAATACGGGTCTGTCTCTTGCTACATCATCCCAGGCTGTGGCTGCAGCACTCAAGACCCTCACCCGTGGTGGCAGACATTGGAGATGCCATCAGTGCCTGAGCGGAGCTGGCGGGGAGCACAGGGAAGGAGCAGCAGAGGCACAGGGATGGTCTCCGTTGGCCTGTCCTGGCCTCTGACTAATGCTCTGAGGCAGCAGCGTCCTCGTCAGCAGCTGGTAGCTCAGGGGCTAATTACATGGCGTCACACACAACAGGGGAAAAAGTCTCTCCTGACGTCCTTTGTGATCCGCTCCAGCCCGGAGCAGGATGTTATGGGTCTCCTGACAGTATGCATAGAGAAACCAGTCACTTTGCTGGAGTGAGAGCATCAGGAGGAGCCCGGCTGTTCCTCTCAGGGCCATGGGGATAGTTTTTGGGGTTTGGTGGGGTTTTGTACTGCGCCTGCTCCCAGCAGGAAGGAGTCTCAGACCGCTTATTTATTTCCCGTGAGGTAATAAGCAGCTTGCTAAATGATAATGACTTTCCCTCATTGCTGATGCATACTTCATATGACCTGGTCCCTACTTGGAAATTTCCCGTTTCCCAAGTGCAGCTGGAGTGGTTTTATTTAATTTGAATGAATTCTGTATCACCCACAACATAGTTCAAACCATAAGAATTAAGTGCTGGCGAGATCTCCTAACAGGCAGCAACAGTTTTATTGCAGATGCTGGAGCCTGTGATTGAGTGGCCCATGGAGACAAGGACCGAGGATACAGGAGGACCAGGAGAAGCGGTTTTACAAGCCCTGCCCTTCCCACCAGGGAGGCCCTGTGGATTTTGTGGAACAATTTGCCATTTCTGTGGTCCCTGACAATGCCGGCAGCATGGAGGGAAGGTCGGGAGACCGGTGCTCCTGGTGAAGACGTGCAGCTCGATGCAGAGGATGAGGAGCTGTTGTGTGTTTCGGGAGGATTTTCTGAAACCCAAAGGAGAGATGCACGTTTCAGCCTTGGAGAAAGGTCCGCTTTGTTTTTTAATAATAAAGGGTGACATGCAAGCTTTATTAGCAAGGCACGTAGGGGGGAAAAAAAAAGGCTCAAGGGATAACCCTGAAAAAGTGGCGCTAAATGTGTCATTTTTATGAAGCTGATTTTGTGAAGAGTCCCTACATGCTTTGGCAGGAGGTTGCAGCAGGTTTACAATAATTTGTAGAAAGATAGGAATGTTTTCACCCTGAAGTGAGAAGAAGGGCAAAAAAACCCGCTTTAGAGTCATCTTCCGAGGCGGTGGCTGGCGGAGGGATGGATACCTGTCACTTCGGGTCAGGAGAGATGGGTCCAGCTTTGAACAGCCATGGAGTTTGCTGGGGGGCTGATGTGTGGACCAAGGAGCCAAGCCCTCCGTCAAGAGCCCAGACCCAGACACAACGGGGAAAGCTGGATTTTCACCTCCGCGGAGTTTGGTTTGAAAAAAACACACATTTGAAATAGCTGAAAAGAGGAAAGAGCGAGAAAGAGCCAGAGCCTGGGCATCTGCCCTGAGGCAGGCAGGCTGGCAGGAATGCTCCGAGCCTCCTGCATGGCCCAGGACATGTCCCCAACACCCTGGGGACCAACCCCAGCCAGCATCGTGCTTGGAGTCGCCGCAGCCCGCTGACCTTTCCGCTGGCACTTGCATTAATTCCCCTTAAACCGCCTTTGGATCCTCTGGGGTTTATTTCTGTTTCTAAGGCAGAGAGTGAGCAGTCGTTAGAGCAGCGCCCTGTTGCTAATGGACCTTCTGCTAATGGGGAAGTCACCCCCCCCAGCGATGTCCAGGTCAAGAAGAATTGTACTGACGTTTGTATGTCTTTTTTTTTTTTTTTTTCCTTTAATTTAATGGAATTGGCAGTCCTCAACCAAAAGCAACCGTTGGGGGGAAAAAAAAAAAGTTTAAAATTTCCCTGCTGATTGCTCAATGCCGAGTGTGTCTGTTGTTATATTTATATTTGTGTTGCTAAGGCAGCAGTTAAAAGCATTTTTCAAATTAGGCACTGGTAAGCTGTGTGCTGAGCCAGGGCTCCCCCTTTGATGGCATTGACACCAACACGCCTGCATCTGGAAAGCAAATCCCGAGCCTGGAGGATGCTCTGCTCTGAGAGAAATGCGGGCTGAGACCACAGACTTTACGCTGGGTGTTATTCGGTGCTTCCCGGTGTTGTGAATGTATTGTTTATTGCCAGCACAGAGGCTGAGGGTCTGATCCTGACAAGCCTGAGCATCCTTTATTCGTGTTAGGATGAGCGGGAGAGCAGAATTGTCAGCGCTGTTTGGGAGGTCCTCGCCATACCTGCACATGGACATGGAAAGGAGAGGCTGGGCTCAAGGCTGAGCTTCCCTTTGATTCCCACGGGAGCGATGCTCATCAGTGAGAAAGTAACGGTTTGTTTGCTTCTGCCAAAATAACGAAGAAGATGAGGGCTGGCCTCTCGATGATGCACTTTATGAAGAGCACACTTTCATCGGCACCAGCCAGCCTTACCTTTTCCCTCTTTTTTTTCTGCTTTGACTTTGTTCTTTGGGCCTCATTAAGAGAGGGAGCAGATCCTTTCCCAATTAAAATGTTGACATGTTGGAGACGTTCTCCTTCCCCGTCGTTTTGCCTGTTTGTAAGTGATTGCACCTCGCAGGATGAACTAGAATTAAATCAAGTGAACTTCGATTGAATAATGCAAGCTATAAAGCAGCCCTCCTCCATGAAAAATCTCATTTCTTTTTTTATTTTTCTGGTTTGATCCCCCTAGCCTGCATGGAGATAACCTTGAGGGATAATGCCATGGCTGAGAAGAGGTCTTGTAAACTGCTGGGCTGCCTCGTGCACCTCGTTCTCCCCAGCCCAGGGAAGCACATTTCCCATCCTTGTGGCCCTGTCACTCCTTGTCTTGTCCAAAATCTGGAAGTAATTAGCATTAGTCGCGGTGGCACGGGGGATTTGAAGCCTGGGAACGGATGCTGGGACGGACCTCGCGGGATCCCCCTGCCTTCACCCGTGGACTTGGGGGTTGTGTCCTCGTTAGCAACGGGGTGTGGAGCATCCCAAGCAGGGGGGATGTGGGGACCAGGGATTCCACACAGTACTTCAGGCCATCAAACTTAAACCATGGGGAATTTGCTCGTCGGTGAATGATTTCAGTTGGGCCAGGATTTGGTCTTTTTTGGGGTCAGAAATCAATAGCAAAGCTCCCAGTGATGTTGGTGGGAGGGGGATTTAGCGCGAGGTCTGTATCTAGTGGTAGCAGACGTGATTGCAGCACGTGCAGCGTTTCTTCAGCCTGTGGTGGGGTTTTAGTGGCACCGGGTCAAGTGTTCCCTGGGTATCCCCTGGCCCCTGAAGCCTGGGCCATGCAGCGTCAGTGCTCTGAGCATTTTAAAGCTCAGTGATGTACGTGTATATATTGCAGTTTGCGCTCTGGGTCCTCCCACCCACCTGTTCCTCTCCCAGTTTTCCTGGGGCTGGGATGCACACGCAGATGTAGGGATGAAGCTGGTGGAGGCAGGGGTGGGTGCAGGGGGTCTCTCGCTGCTGCTGGGCAGAGTGGCAGGGCTGGGGACGCGGGGACGGAGCCAGCTGAGGCTCTGGGATTGCTGGAGCCGTTCCCAGGTCTGCCAATGCAGGGTGCTTGGAGGGGGCTCCCTGCCAAGCAGGGATTGATCTGAATCTGGCTCCGATCCCTCCTGCCCTCCATCACTTGGCTCTGAGGGGCAGGAGCTCTGAATGCCCCCTCTGAGCCCATTTGCGGGGCTGGGATCTCACGCGGGGCTGCTGGGGGGGGACACGCTGTGGGGTGGCATCCCTTCCCCTGGCATGGCAGCCTCAGGATTGATGGATAAACACAGGATCAGGCATTTTCTGCAGCGCTTAAGTCTTTGACATCGTGTATTTTAAAATTACATGTGTCCATTCGCTCCCAAGCTCTAACCATCAAAGTCGTCCTGCAGGACCGAGGATGCAGAACTGCAGGGACCAGTAGTTTGTGCAGTAAATCTCCTGCGTGACTCTCCAGCAGTAATTACTATCTGAAAGTAATAACCGAGCTGTGCTGAGTGCTAGGCCAACTCCCCCGGCTTGCAGCTCCTTGCATGTTTCTCTCTGGGAGGCTCCTGTTTGGTAAATTAGATATTGTGCTGTATTTCAGAAAAGGTCACACTTAACCAACACTGCCGTTGCTTTATTATCTTGGCAGAGCAGTGTAACCTCTGCCGGGGTACGATTGGATTTCACATTGGGCTCTGCTGCAGCGGCCCCGCTCCCTGCATCCTGCCGTTGTGATTACGTTAGCAGCAGACTCTGCTTTCCTTTATTTATTGAGACATTAAAGATGCATGCATTTATTTTTACCATGTTCATAATTGCCATAAAAACAGGCCATAGTATCCCAGAGCGGCTCTTGGGGAAGGAGAGCGGCCACGGGGCCAGGGCGAGGAGGAGCTGTGGCAGAGAGGAGGCAGGACGGGGCTGCTGGGGCAGGTGGATGTCCCTGCTCCTGTCCTGGCAGGGGGGGACACTGCTGTTAGCCTAGACGATGCGGGGCAGAGCAGAGTCTGCCCCTTCTGCTGCCCAGGGTGTCTGGGGGGCAAGGAGCATCCCCCAGACCAGGGGTCATGCTGGTGGGAGCCCAGGTGGGATCCCTGTAGATCTGGGGGGACTTCGGGTGGACAGAGGGATGGACTGGCGTGCCTGACATACAAAGAGACCTGCATCCTCCTGGGTGCCTGAAGCCCAGGAAGGATCCTGGCCAGGCCATGCAGATCCCGCAATGTCCCACCACATAGCTTCCACTGTGACTCACCGTGCAGCTCCCACCACGTCCTACCATGCAGGTCCCACCATGCAGCTCCCACTGCATCCCACCATGGGACGCAGCTCCCACGATGGCCTCCTGGGTGGTAACACCCTGCTCTCTTCCCTGCCTCCTGGTTGCTTTTTTCTTTCCTTACCTGCTGTGAGCACCAGAAATTTGGGGCTTTGTAATCTGAGGTTAAAAGACAGTGTTTCAAGTGCAGAGTTAGTGGGTTTTGCTTGCAAATGACAAATCCATTGACTTTTCTCCCCTGCTTTCACTCCCCTCCAACTTTTAAGCATGTCACCCATTGTTTGCTTTTTTATTAATAACAGAGCCCACTGTCTCGGCAAATGAAATGATGTAAAACAAAGAAAAGCACCCGCATTAAATTCCCTGGCAGGGGATTACCTTGCTGGCATTTACATATCTATGCAATAAATATTTTAACATGTTAATTATACACTAATAAGAAAAATACCTTTTGAACTTTCAGTCAAATTGACACACACAGAACGGAGTCCATCAGGGAATTAAAAGCAATTAGTTTTGTAACAGAGTGTAGTCACATTGTTTCTTCTCTGCAAATTGTTCTGTGGTCACCAGCCAGCCCTTTTTTTTGGTGAAAGCTGGTGGGAAGACCGAGAGGGACCAGAGTTTTCCATGCCTGGCTCCATCCCACTCACTGGGGTCTGTCCCATACTGGGATGCTCCTTCGCTCCCGCTGGGTTTGCTGGTAGCTCCTGTCCCAGCCCTGCAAACCTGGCTCTTCCCAGGTGTGGGGAAATCAAACTTGTAACTATCTCCCTTTTCTGTTCCTCCTTCCAGACTGAAAATTACTCCTTCGATTCCAACTACGTGAACAGCAGAGCTCATTTAATAAAAAGGTACGTAGGCTCGCTTGAAAGCGCTCGGGTTTGCCCAGCCAAATCCTGATTATTTAATGTTCTTCCTTACTGCGTTATATACTACTTGCTTTTCTTAACATGCAAAACGTTTTGAGAGTAATCATTTGATTTTAAAAACAGTATTTACTTCCTATTAAGTCCCACTGCTCTTAGTTTGCAATAGAGGGCGAGTCTTTTTTTCTTCTCTTTGACTCCTCCGCACCGGGAAGTTGCAGTGAGTTAGGTGGAGTGCTGTTACCCAGACAACTTTTGAATTCATAGAGTTTATTCTATTTGAATGCACAGGAATAAAATGATAGACCTGGATGGTGAGATCTGCCTGCTATGTGAGGTGAGGGAAAAGAAAAAAAAAAAAAGAAATCTCGTTTGGGGGCAGGTAATTGGCTTGGATACATGCTCACTGTTTTAGTTTGAATACCAAGGCAAAACAGCACTTTGCTGGGCTTTTTTCTGCCCTGGGTAAAAAGGAAATCATCAGTTCAAGCGGGCAGTTACCCCTGGGAGAATTTAACCGTTTGGATAAAGTACTGGGATCCTCAGAGCTTCACGGTGGTGAGGAAATGTCTTGGGAAGGTTAATGCTGGGGTTGAACCCCACTGGATTGTGTTAAAGGAGAGGTGAGCATCCCCCCGTGGGGCGGGCGGCCAGGCTTGCCTCCACCTCCGGGAAAGGCACCGACGGGATCGATACTCATCAGGTCAGGGCTGGAGGGCCATCTCCCCGCGCAGGAGGTGGCCGGCAGGTCTTTGCCCACTTCCCCTCTCCTGCCCGGGCACCGGCCGAGGTGTGCAGTGGGCCAGCCGTGCCTGTCCTCGGCTTGTACCCAGGGCTCTGCAGAAGCCACGGTGTAATGGAGAGCAGGAGCTGGCCCTGAACCGTTGAGATCTGATCTGAGCAGTAAAAAAAAAAATCCAATTATCTGCCTGGCTGAGATCCCATTTGTTTACATCTTAAAAATCTAAGGAGTAAGGGAGCTGCGAGCGCATTGTTTAAGCAGCTCGGGTTCAGCTAGCGAAGGGCAGGTATATTTGCCTGCGTGGCTCATGATGTTTAACGATGCTAATGCGATTGCGAGAGAGAGATGGCTTGCCTGCGCCATGCCGCTCCTCGCCAGAGAGTCTGCAAGCATCCTGAAAGAAAAAAAACAAAAAAAAACCCCAAATCTATTAATCTTTCCTCGTTCACACCTAAGATAAAGGCAAGCAGCGCTCCCGCCTGCCGCAGCAGGGCTGGCTCCCAGGCTGTATTGTTTGGGAAATGCTGCTGCCTCCAGTTCCCTGAGACCTGCCCATCCTTTAGAGAAGTGGCAGCCGCGGAAACGTGTCGTGTGGCTGCTGCATTACGGTCTGGTTCACTGCGGGGAAGATAAATGCGCTGAACACGGGTTGCCTGCGTATTACGAACAGCAGCTCCGTGTAGGACAGCGTTTCCCCTCACTTTCTACCTTTGTCTTGTATCTTAAGTACAACGGATGCTGGGGACGTTGTGCAGACATCTAAGAACAAAAAATATTTTCTGTAACATACTGTGGCATCATTTTCATCCTTTGCCTTTATGGAGATGTTTGTAGCTCTTCTATCTTTGGTGAGCGAATCTCCTCAAATCCAGCACTTTAATTAATCTATTTGTACTTTTCCTGTGTTGTCTGCCTGCCTCTCCCGCTCATCTACGAATGAATTGTAGATTTGTAGTGCTTTCTTAACTTAAAAATTCTTTGATGTCGCATGGAATCAAAGTCAGTGGCTTCAACAGGGACATCTTTATTTAAAAGGTAATGTTTGAAGGTTTACCAATTTATATGTATTTCAGAGCTCCCCCCTTGCGTGCTTTTGCAAAGCATCAGATGGTAGGTGGTCTGCTTGGTTTCCGTGGAGACGCAAAAGGGCTTTTCAAAGTAATGAAAATCTCCAGCTCTTCGGGGCTTTAAAGCACAGGCCGCTTCTTCCACCGGCATTTCACACCAAATCCACCAGTGAAAAAGTTTGGGGTGGTGGGTGCAGGTGGGTCCCCCACGATGGTTGGCCCCAGGGATGCCCTGATGGCCGTGCCACCCAGGGCATCTCCAGATGTCCCTATGGCTCGCTGCAGCCGGGTGGTGCAGGGCATCGCCCCTCGCAGGGATCCCCAGTGCGGCCAGAAATGAAACTATTCCATCCCTCCGAGGCTCCGGGAGGAGAACTGGGTGTCCAGAGCTGGGTGACAGAGCAGCTCAGCCCTTGGGTTCCCCCCCTTGCAGGGGGTGTCAGGGAGCTCCCCTGTGGATCAGATCTCCTTAAATCTGTGTGCACTCAGACCCAGAATCACCTGGTTATTTTTAAAAATAAGAAGAGCATCGTCATAGTGAAAAGAAATCCCCGTTTCGAGGAAGACTTTTGTTTTCAAACTTTAAGCAATTAGGATTTCACCATCCCTGGAGGTATTTAAAAGACAGGTAGACGTGGTGCTGAGGGACGTGGTTTAGTGGTGGTTGGACTCGATGATCTTAGAGGTCCCTTCCAACATAGACAATTCTATGATTCTGTGATTCTGTAAGCTAAAAAATTATGGTTTAGATCCTGTCTAACTTCAGTATGAGATAATATGACTTGAGGGAGCCTAGTTATAGAAACAGCTCATTTAATGTATATATTTTATTCTCTAGTTTTATTCTCCAGTCTTGTTTCACTCTCCACAGCATCCTGACTCACAGGCTCCCGCTGTACCCATGGGCAGAAGCAGCCTGCGAGGGTGGCATGGGCCGGTTGATGCGTTTCGGGGTGCTGAGCAGGGAGTGCCCCCTTGAGCCCCCTTCCCCAGCTCTCTGTGCTGGGGGAGCAGTCCCTGGGTGCTGGGGATGCCAGGGGACGTCCCTGTCCCTGCGGGGTGCAAGGCTGAGCAGTGGCAGCCCTGCCACTGCTGCAGGTCTGACCGTGGGGGCCACCTTGTCCCACCCAGTAAGTCACGGCTGTGTCTCTCCCCCAGCAGCTCCACGTTCAAGGACTTGGAGGGGAACAGCCTGAAGGACAGTGGCCACGAGGAGAGCGACCAGACGGACAGTGAGCACGACGTGCAGCGGGGCCTCTACTGCGACACGGCTGTCAATGACGTGCTGAACACCAGCGTCCCCTCCATGGGATCCCAGGGCCCTGAGCAAGGTGAGCCACCGCCATGCACCCTGGGGGCTGCCCACCACCCGCCCTGTCACCTACATGCACCATCCCGTGGCTCCAGTGCTGCCTCGGCGGGTGCACAGTAAGGGTGTTTAGCGCTTGCTGGGGATAACACTGTACATTGTTGGAGCGCGGGGTGGGTAGGAATTAATCTTCACACCACACCTGTCAGGTAAGCGAGCAGTTAGGATTATCCTCTGTTTCACAGGCAGAAGACCCAAGGTTCCGAGCATCCGCCTGACAGTGAGTGAGTGGTGGAGTTGGGAGGGCTGGAATTACTGGGGTTGGTCTCTGCTCCTCTCCGGAGTGCCCTTCCCGTGCACTCCACTCGCCCTCTCTGGAGCTTGCAACTTCTAAAAGTTGGCAGAGCGTGCGGGCGATCAGTCTGGCATCCCACCAGGGATGAGTTCAGGTCGAGGGTTTGTCTCTTTTCCCCCCCAACAGCCAGCACGATTTCAGCTCTCGCGCATCCCTGCTTGCAAGAGATGAAGTCCTGCTCCGAAACCAGATGGGTATTAGCTAGCGGAAAGAAGTCAGAGGAGCTCAGCTGAGCCCGATCCGTCGTTTGTACTTGGGCATGAATGTCACTTTTAATGTCTGACTGATGCAAACATCCTATGCAAACATCCTGTCTTTTTCAATTAAGAAGCCTGAATGCGGTTTGGTGCTCGGGCGCAGGGGAGCCTCGGGGCGCTTGGCTATATCTTGAGATAAGCTGTAGCTGAGGCTCAACTGGAAGCCCCACTGCTAAAAGACTTAAGGATATGAAAACAAAATGCTGTGATTATGAACTGGTCTTCAGCTGTTTAATTCAATTCATGGTAAACATCATTAAAAGCCTTTGTTTTGCTGTCATAAAAGAGTCAAATGGGGGAGAGAGAGTTCTTGCCATCTGCGCCGCCGAATGTGTTTTTTTTTTTTTTCTGGAGGGAAGCTGATCGCTGTATTAATTCTCGATAGAGTCTGTTAAATAGCCATAGTTAACCCTGTAAGACTCCGTGAGGAGGGGAATGCGGAGGTCACCTACCCATTCCACGCTGCCAGCCACGCTAATTGGAGAGGGATGGCATCCGCAGTGATAATGTATTTCCAGACAACCCTACTGTGGCCAAAGATGAAAAAAATTAAACATTTATATAACTGTACAGTGGCAGTTTAATTCTCTGCGGACCGGCACCGTGTCAGAGAATGCAGGCTGATAGCTATCATTTATTATTCTTCTATTACAAAGAAATGCTTTTTCATTTCGATCAGGAGAGGGTTTCCTAAGATGCATTTGCAGTAAGGGATGACTGTAGGAGCAAAAATGTTCATAATTGATTCCCATCCCAATGAATGGTCTGAGCAACATCTGTTAATTTTTTGTCACATTTCTTCAGCAAAAAAACCCCACAATCTCAATGGACCACAGATAGGGTTTTACAGAGATTACATTTCTGATAAGTCTGCGTGCTGGCTCTGTTGCGCACCAGATAACAATGCAAATAAGTTAAAGAGTATGAGTCGGAGGCAGAGCTCGCCAGAGGAGTCAGATGGAAATAAATATGGTCCAATCCACTGTAACAAGAATTCCTTCTTGCCTGTAAAATAACCCCCAAAAATCAAGAATGTTTCCAGAAGGCAGCTTCCGAAGGCAACCTGTGTCTGGCTCCCAGTCCCACGATGGCCAAAGGGTTGGTGCTCTTGACTGTGGGTTATATTTCCACCCAGCTGGACCTGCAGGCAGGCAGTCATGCTCTCCTGTCCTCCGGGACCCACACTGCCTTCCGTAGAAGAGCAGGGGGTGCTCGCCTGCCAGGGTGTCAGGGTGTTCGTGGAGCAATGAGGGGAACAGCACAAGCGGGGAGGTTAGCGGTTACTGTCACAGAAGCTGAAAAAAAGGTTAAAGAGACTATTTTCTGAGCTGATTTGTTGAGCGGGGACTGCAGAAAATAATCAGGAAAATCAAGACGCTGAGATGATGGTGATAACAGCGCTTCCCGCATGATTAAAGTGATGGTTTTGGCATAGTAATTTTTACTCGATTTCGGGTCAGAGTGGTGGGGAAGGAAGAAAACCCAGCAAGTCCAGTGCCGAGGATGTATGGGAGCAATGGGCTGACCACCACCCTGAGCACACAGTCTGTGGCCGAAGGACAGCCTGGCAGCTCATGTCCCCATGCTTTGCCTTCACTCACTGTCCCTGCGCGATCCGCATCTTGTGTCATCCCGGAGAGTCACCAGGGTTTGGTTGTCAATGATCCTGCTGGGGAGCCCAGCGAGGTGCCGCCGAAGCCAGGCTCTGCTGGGCTTGGACCTCGGCTTGTCCACAAGTCCTTCATGAGCGGCCAACTCAGACTTCATCCAGATAACTGGGGAGTCTTTACCTGCCTGGTGGGTAATCCTGGATCTGCCAAGGCAAGACACTGGTTGGCAGAAATCCTTGCAGGTTGGTGGTAGAGGGTGATGCCTCTGTGGTGGCACTGGGGGGTTAGCGTGGACTTGTCTGGCCAGCCTTCACCTAGTGGGATGCTGGATTTCCTGCAGAAGGAGGTAGGCATGGATGAGTCCAAGCTCCTTCAGTGTTCTTAAACCGCTGTGTGAGCCCAGTGCTGGTGGTGAGTATGTGGCCATGGGACCCCCAGGGACCCGCTGCAGATGCTCAGGTGGCCTCTGCGCCCTCTACCCCTCCACTGTCCTGGTGGCACTCTTGGGTGGGAGTGACACCAGCTGCCAGTCCTGCTGGCAGGAGCCCTTGCTCTTCCTTTGGAAATGACCTAGATTTCCAGAAAAATGGCAAACCACAGCATGGAGGGTGTCGAGCTTTAGTGGGCAGCAGCAGGTCATCAGAAATATCGCCTGGAGCTTAGCCACGTCACTTATTTTGGGAGTAGGACTTCTGCCCAGTCCCTCTTTATCTCAGGATCTTAATTATTGATTATAAATTCATCCGTTGAAAAGATGGCTTTAATTGCTCTAATATGTACCCAATTTGGAGTTCATTATCGCACAGAATTGTTTTCCTTCCCCTGCTAATTGACATCAAATGGGATGCTGAGGAAGGCGGGCACCGGCGCCGCTCCACCTTTCGCGATTGCCTGGCTGACGTTTAATTGTTTGTTTATTTGTGGAGGTGTTAAGTGCTGCTAGAAGTTTATACGCACTCCTTTCCTAACTGTGTTCTCAGCTGAACTTCCAAACAAATTTGTTTGAGAAAGGGAGGTTTTGACGCAGCTGTTGGATCTCCGCAATGTTTTGGGTTGGCTGGAGAAGTCTGTTGGAGGATGGGGGTAAATCCTGGGGTTCCCCATCGTACCTTGGCCTGTTTTCCCACAATATGGAGTGGATTTTCTCCATGTCCTGGTGTAACCTTGACTCAAAGTCCAGCACTGGAGGAAACTCTGATTTCCAGCAAGGGGGTGAAGTGTGCAGTGGTGGTGGGCAGGAGACCCACCACTGGCATTGCCTCCATGGACACCACCTTGGTGGGTGATGCCGGCGGCCATGGGAGCTTTGATGTCGGGTTTGAAGCTCCTGACGCCTGTTCCTCCCAGCAACACGGGGAAATCTCAGTATGAAATGTTTTCCAACACTGCAGAGCGTGGTGGTGCTTTTCCCGGGAAATGGCAGTGCGGACCAGATGTTTTGCAAGGTAATTGAAAATTCCATTTTATCAGAAAGCATTTGCTGTCAAAAAGTTTTATCTTTACTTCAACAAAGAGGTTGATTAGATCCCTCAAGACCTGAATTAGCATCTTTGAGGCTAGATACTCTGTTTTGTGATTCAGGTAGTTATTCCTCCCTTGGTTTTGCTCATACCGGGACTTTTTTTTGTTTTTTTAAATCCCTTTGCCCTCTTCTGAACATAGCGTTTGTGCAGGTTTGGCTTGTTTTCTTTGTACGGGCACCTACGTCTGCTTAAATATCTTCTACTACCTTTTTCACCTTGTGTTGAGCCAGAGCCATACTTATACTCTAAAAGTCATTGGAGCTCTTGCCAGCATAGAAATCAGAAAGGAACTATTTCAAATATGTGTTTTTAATGTTAGAAGCAACAGATTTCAAACTTATCTTAATTCCCAGGGCTGGCTAGTATTTTTACCATCAGTTGTAGAAGGAAAATCGTTGGCCAAATGAAGCAGCGATTCGCTGTTTAAGATAAAAATAGAATCCAAAAGAAAATACAAAAATAATAAACACACACTAATCATAAAAAAAGCGCCAGTGTTAGAAACAGTCACCACAGCCATAAAACAGTGAAAAAGCTTTAAAATCAAAGTGAGAGGGTTTTTAAGCAATGTCAGTAATGTGTCTCCACAGAGAATTGCTTCTAAAAGCATCGCTTCCATTTTTCTGGTGCCAGATCAGCAGTAAAGGTTGGCGTGAAATGTCATCTGGAAAGACCTGATCCTGCATACATTTCCACATTTGAGTAACTTTGCTCACAGAGGTGCTTTAATTGTGCCTGAGTCTCGTAAACTCCAGCAAGATGGAGGGTTCTTTTGAATAGAAATGGGTTATATTGAAATGCTTACATTAAGTCTTCTTTATACTATCGCACGGTATAGGAATAGGTGTGAATGTAAAGCAGAGCCAGCCGCGTGATACTCACTGAAACTTTTCATGCTGGTTGCGGCCCAAATTATTCAGATACATCGTCATTTAGGGATCAGGTTTTATCTAGAATATTCCAATAGGTTCTTACGCTCATCTCCATAGTATCTGGGTGCATTTCAGTCGTGCATTGAGAACATGACTAATGGTATTAACTGGAGGCAAACACAGGTATTAGAAACTGTTGATTTTTTAAGCTGATTTCCAGCAGTCTTTCCACCTGCAACTCCCTTTTACTCTGCAGAAAAGCCTTTCTCTAGAGCTGTATGTACATGAAGACCTAAGTGACATATTCTAGGGCTTTGGAAGCTGGAAATACAGCTGCATTTCCCTGGAAGTTTGAACAAATTAATAAAAATACCTACTTCCTTGTATTCATATGTGCAGCACAAGACATAAAGTATAACATTCATGTGTGAGTGACAGCACATCCCTTAAGATGGATAAACGCTGTAAGCTTTCTTTACAGGGCAATGTCAATTATTACAGCTCTTCTGATTTCTGCATTATTGCCTGCATGTCGCCGTCAAGCAGCCTCGGTGAGCTCGGCCGTGCTCCTGCAGTGGCCAGCCTGGAGGGAGCAGTCAGCTTCCCACCGTGCTTTGAAACCCCAGAGAAGGATTTTTGTGACAAGTGGGTAAGCTGGGCTTTGGGAAGAGGAGCTGATTGTCTTAGGATTCCTACACTTTTAAACGATTATGTACAGAGCATCCAAGTCAGCTCATGGATGGCTGTGTGGTGGTTGCTGATGCCTTTGTACATGCTCTCCATCTTCCCCAGGTGCCCACTCTTGCTAATGTGGCCCAGCTGGGCTTGGAAAGGGACATAACATCTTTTGTGAGACCAATACGTAACTGGAAGAAAAGCTGTCAAGCACTCAGACTAACGAGCCTTTCTTCAGGTTGACCCTTATCCTTGCCAAGGTCCACCTTCAATGGGTGATCTGGACAGGCAGAGTTGGGCAGTGGGTCAGGCTGCCCCACCGATGGGCTTAGCTTCCTTCACCGCCATGTTGCGGTCACTCGAGGAGGTTTCATCCACACGTGGACACTGGCTGGTACGGACAGACCCCTCGTGGTCCTTCTGCCTTATGTTCCTAGCTCTGTAGCATTGAGCAAAGCATGGAGGAATCCTCACTGTAACCTGATGGTGGGGCAAGGGTGATCCTGAAGTCATATCCTCAGCCATAAGTGAACGCCGTCGCCTTCTGCAACAGCAGAACTAAATAACAAACAGATGTGCAACCTCCTTTCTTTGCATAAGAAGCATTATCAGATATCCCACATTCCTGGCACTCTTTCTTCGGCTTTCAGGTTCCTTCCATCAAAGATAATTCTTGCAACATCTCCATCGATGAAGTTGCTCAGTCCAGGGTCACAGGAGTTATAACCTTTAGATCCTCGAGTCCTTGCCACCTAAGCACAGAAAACGCTCACCAGATGTGAACCTTTTGGCAACTTTGAGAGGGAAATTCAAACTTGGCTCCGTGCCCTGTTGCGTGGGTTTGTAATGGATGAATGATCAACCCAGAAAGTTGGAGGGTTTCTAGTGTTTTATTGTACTTTTTAATGAGATTTTGTCAAATTTAGTTATTGCTTTTCCATATTTTTTCTGGGTGACGGGAGAGCAATTTATAGGAGATAGGAAGAAGTGATATTTCTGATTAGAGAGTTTCGGCTTCTCTTTGTGCTTGGTTTTGTTAATGGCTTCCAAACTCCAGCCCAAGCAGAAGGTCCGCAGAGAAGATCTTTGTCAGGGTTCAGCTGAAGGACGGGGCGGTGCTAACCCGAGCTCTCCCAAAGCAACCTTTTCCAAAACTGCCACACAATACTTGGATTTTCAAATATTTCTAACATAGATAAACAAACAGTTCAGTCAAGCTTGCAGCTTCCTTTTCCCTTATAAACAAGCCAAAAACAAGCCACGTGGACTTTTTTTTTTCCCCTTTGCCAGTAACCTCTAAGGAAACCATTAACACTTTGTGTCTCCCAGCAGTTAAGTCTGGCAAAGTGGTCAAGGTAATGGCCATCGTATTTAACAGTGGGGAAGGTATATGAATAAAACCGAACCTTCTGCTAACGCAGCAAGCCAGCACTTCCTGATCTCCTCCTGTAATCAATCTACATCGTTAATGACTCTGAAAACAGACTGAACTGCTGGGGCTGGCACCGGGAAACTTGCATTACAAACTAACCATCTCTTATTAACCTTTCGGTGTTTCCTTCACAACACTAATTAGAGCCAAATAAAACTACTGTTTGTGAAACTCTTAAGTTAAAATACAATTTTCAGAGGAAGTATGGTAAACTCCAAAGCTCCTGTTTGCTTGGCCTTTCTTTTTAATTATGATGGAGGATGGCTGTTACTTGTTTAACTGAGGCTTACATGATTAATGCTGCAATGTTACTGTAATTAAAATGGCAAAAAAAGATGTGATTGGAGCCCGTATAATTTACAGACATCTCGGCGTTCTGGTGGCAGAGCAGCTCGAAGTGTTGCAAAGAGGAATCACAAAAATTTATTCTAATTAAAATTGCCAGATTGACTAAACAACAGGTGACTTATGTAACTTGAGCGACTTGCTCTCGGGGTGAGAAATCATCTGAAATCAGTGAATTATACAAAGCTGTCTATTATTCTCCTAAATGGGAAAGTGTGTGCTTACCATGGCAACCCACATCAATTTTGCAGCCGCTGGAAAATACAGGGCCCTTTATTAAAGGAATAATCACGGCAAGCAGCGGGCTGACCCTCGGCACGGTGAGTTTCCGAGCATCCTTCGGAGCCCGGCTGGTTGCCATTGGGTTAAATCCTGTCCTGCCGCACTGAAACGTGTCCCTGGCAGCTCCGGGAGGGATTTGGGTACGACGCTGGACCTGTAGCTCCGGAGGGGGTGGTACAAGGTGGGTACCTGCTTTTTTCCCCCCCAAAATAGCGGTGCAGTTAACTTTTTAAGTGCAATAGAGATAAATCATTTGGACCTCTCTTAATTACGCTGGCATGCTGCAGGGAGCTGCTGGGCAGGGGACCGAGTCTCCCCTGGGTGCAGGGGAAGGAGCCCACTCCCCCCGAAATACCCTGTATTATGAGCGTCTAAACTGCTCCAGTTCCAGCAGATAACTGCTGAAGGGAGACACACCACTGGGTTTGTCTCTAGGTTGTTTTACTAAATGATCTGTGTAATAATATATAAGTCAAAACTCTGTAATAATTGGCACCAAACAGCAAAGAGAACTTGCAGCTTTTATCTGTCTTAAGGGAAGCGCTGCCACTCAAAACTCGGGAGCGCTATATTTTATTTCTCATACAGCATATATGAATGTTAGAGAGTGCGTGTTTTTAAGTGGGTCAGAGGATTATTAGGAAGTTTGGCAGCCTTTCCTGATGGCAGACAGGCAGGTATGCAGCCGAGCGGGCTGTGCCGGGCTCCGGCTGGCCTTGTGTGGCCTTTGCTCAGTCATTTCCATTCCCATCCTGCATTTAACCCCGTGTCTCTTTGGAAAACAAATTCTTTATAGGAGTTATATTATAGATATATGCTAGCCATAATGTGTATAATCACAGTAAGCGTAATGTGGCCCCTTTTTTGCCGAGTATCTGTAATAGTAATGATCAGCTTCCCCACTCGCAGCATTAGCTCTCTTAGTGTTTTTATTTTTCAGCAAGAAACCCTTTTTTGTTCCGTTTTCCTTATCGTATTTTCACCCTTTTTCAAGTGTGGAGAATGACTTGCTTTGTAACCGGCTTCATTAGCTACTGGCACGTTGTGTTTCATTACCGATAGCCACAGCTGGCTGCGGGTGACAGCCTGTGGCAGCGGGTGACACCGGCAGTCACCACTGTGTCACTTCACCTTCGGGTGGTGACGGTGACACTCGGGGCAGGGAAGTGGAGTCGGGTCGAGATGGGCTGGGCTGGAGGTCTGGGGTAGGAAATAGGAGGACATCTGGGTATGTGGGACGACTAGCTGTAGCCAAAGCCGAGCTTTATCCTAAAGAAATCCTGGGTTAACGTCAGTCCCTGTAGGAAAAGGAGAAAATAGAACCAAAAAAAAAAAAAAAGATGAAAAAAGCCCTCTCTGAATTGAAGCAATAGGAAATGAAAATTGCTGAGATATACTGTCATGTGGGTAGTGGTGCTACCAACCTTGTGCTGCAGTAATTACCTCTATGCATGCAATTTGTGCTCGGCTACGACTGATTTCCCACATCATCCGGTGCCCAGGCTATATTCAATCAGTCCCAGCTGGAGAAAACGATGTTGGATCATTTGGTGAGATGTCACCGCAGATGCTACCTTGCCTCTTAGGGAAGCGCGTGGGAGCCTCCCTGAGGGGTGGGGACAGTCACGAGAGGGTCCCTGCGAGGCAGGGGGGTGCCACCTCCTGTGGGGTGGGGGTGAAAGGTGAGGAGCTCCTGGCCCTTTCTGGGGAGAAGGCTCTGCTCCGCTGGGTGCGTGCGGGAGGCGGTAGGTTTCGTGGTCGTTCTTGCACTGGTTTATGTGAAAAATGAAAGAGCGAAGAGCAGTTGTTGGAAATTTTTTGCAAGAAGCCCGAGGAAGGTGGGTGTCCTCATCGCTTGCAAACCAAAATAGGTCGGGCACTTGATTTCCTTGGATGCTTTGGAAGCGTCGGCTTCATTAAAGATAGAAGGGAGGAGAGTAGCTGGTACAAGTGCAGCAGACGGTGCTGCCTCGTCTGGTTTAACAGGGGAACCGCTCCCAATCCAGGCGAGGAGCCTCCGGATTTGCCCTGCGAGAGGAACGGCTTTCTCCATGCAAATAACTGGTCTTTGGGATTTGATATGGCTCAGCGAGAAGTTATAAAGGGGCCGGGAAGAGGAATTTGGCTAGAAGCCTGCAGTCAAAACCGTGCGTAGTAGTAATTCAGGAAAGGTCAGGGAGCCAGAAGTGTTTTTGTGAGTGGGAGGTGCATTAGTGCAGGGTATAAATTGTTGGTGGATGAGAAGCTCAACATGACCTGGCAATGTGAGCTCACAGCTGAGAAAGCCCCCCGCACCCTGGGCTGCATCCCCAGCAGCGTGGGCAGCAAGGCAAGGAGGGGAATTCTACCCCTCTGCTCTGCTCTGGGGCCACCAACATCAGAAGGACATGGATCTGTTGGAGCGGGGCCAGAGGAGGCCATGAGGATGCTGGGAGGGCTGGAGCCCCTCTGCTGTGAGGACAGGCTGAGAGAGTTGGGGGGGTTCAGCCTGGAGAAGAGAAGGCTCCGGGGAGACCTTAGAGCCCCTTCCAGTCCCTAAAGGGGCTCCAGGAAAGCTGGGGAGGGACTCGGGATCAGGGAATATAGCAATAGGACAAGGGGTAAGGGCTTTAAACTGGAAGAGGGGAGATTTAGATGAGATCTGAGGAAGAAATTCTTTGCTGTGAGGGTGGTGAGCCCCTGGCCCAGGTTGCCCAGAGGAGCTGTGGCTGCCCCATCCCTGGAGGTGTTCAAGGCCAGGTTGGACGGGGCTTGGAGCAACCTGGTCTGGTGGGAGGTGTCCCTGCCCAGGGCAGGGGGGTGGGACTGGATGATCTTTAAGGTCCCTTCCAACCCGAACCATTCTGTGATTCTATGATAAATACCCTTGGGGAGGGTCTGGCAGACCCAGGTGGGTCCCCAGGTGGGCACTGTGCATCTGCTGGACTTTCATTTGGTTTTCACTCTCTGTGTTGACCAGCTGAAGTGTTTGTGCTGCTGACATTGCTGCTCGCCACCACGTTTGAACGGGAGCCGTGTCTTCTCGCTGCTCCACCTGGCCCAGCCTCGCTGCCTCTCCTGAGCACCCATCCCTGGGAGCCTGGGGCTGCTGGCGGCGCTGACTTCCACGGCCAGCATCTGCTCTGACAAGCCGTGCTTTCCCAGACGTTCTCTGATTAGTTTTGGTCCCTTAGATGCATTGATTTACAGACCTTTCCTCTGCAGTACAGCTTTTCTCGATGACAGTCCATGAGGCACATGATAACTCAGCAGCCTAAATTATTCAGGCAAATTGAATGTGTTTGGCTTGTTCCAAACTTTTGTTTCCTTTCAGTGCTGTCAGGAGAACAGGTAGCCATGACGCTTGTATCCAACTCATTCCAGTGCCAGGGAGACACAAACAGCTCAAGTATAACCCGTGTTTTGCCTTGTTCATCACTTATTTCCACCTTCAATCGTGCTTTTTCTGGGCACTTGTGTGCCTCATAAAAATGTTTAACTCGCATCTAGGGTTGCTCCCCTCTGGTACGCTGCTGCGCTCTGGGAAGTCACTTCATCCTGTGGTGGAAACAGCCTTGTAAAATACAAAGAAAATTCCGTATCTGTTCCACCCTTCAGCCATGTGTCCTTTTGTGGAACTATATTCACTCATGCAAATGTTTTGACTATTAGTCATCACTATAGGATCCAGGAACCTCACATTAATGAAGACAAGTAATTAAAATGAACAATTCCACCTGCAATTCCCTCACCACCTGACCTCTGCTTTGTCAGTGTTCCTCCATTGTTATTGGGGAGATATGTCCAATTAATTCACTATAAAATCCACGCGAGCCCTTCCCTGGGCAGACATGCCTTGCAGGGACCACTGAGCTCTGGCCCATCAGGTGGAGAGGAGATGCTTTGTCAGTGCAGAAATGTCCCCTTGCTTTCTGGAGACTGTTCTGCATCAGGAGCTTCTGGGTATGGCTGGAGAAATTGGCTTTTGCTCTCTGAACACGTGGATTTGCTTCTTACTTCGTCTGGAGGTTTAGGACCCGACTCAAAGCCCGTTGAATCCAGCAGGACTCTTTCAGCGGAGACCATTGGGCTTGAAATAGGACCCAGGAGAGACGGCATCCTCAGGGGATGTGCTCTGAACTTTGCTTGAGACATTGGGCATCTAAGCCTGTGTGCGGAAGTGAACTCAGGGAGAAGAGATCTGCTACTCAGCATCGCTCTAATGCAGGCAACGAGGCAGAGCCGCTGCTGGAGGATGGAGGTTTGCCTCGGAAAATTCTAGCTGCAAATGAGACGCGTGATTTTAGGAATTAGAATAATTACCCTCTGGAACAGGTTCCCAAGGGATGTGATATATTCTGTATCATTTAGAGTCTTTAAATCACATTTGCATGTTTTTCCCAAAAGCGTGCCTTGTCACTCTGTGTGTTTGGGAAGCGCGGCGTGACAAAGCTGAGCATCCTGTGGTTTGCAAGTGGACAGAGCAGGGAGTCGCCGTGGTCCTGCGGGGATTAAGCTCTGCAGATCCCTGCAGGAGTGGGTTTTGGCACATCCTCATGGAGAAGAGCTCACGACTGTCCCCTTGGCCAGCACTGGCTGCCGTGCAAGAATGTGCAGAATTGAGCAAGTAACCACGCTGGGGATGATTCAGGAGTGAACTCCCCCAGCCAAAATCTGCCTTCCCTTTCTGAACACACGCAGTCCCTTCCTCGCTGAATCAGATGTCTCCAAGGGCTGAGCAATCCTGGCTGTATCGGTGTTTCCAGGACCTTGCCTCCCACCGCTCCCTAAATGATGAGAGCGTTTTTGAAGATCTCATTTCCTGGCCTTTCCCTTTTATCTCTCCAAACAGCAAGTAAACGAGCAGCCCTTTAGTTTTTAGTTACTGCTTCTGCACCCAGTGAGCTATCAGAGGCTGTTGATGACAACTTTTCTCTTTTCCGTGCTCCTGCCTGCAGGATTTGGGGAGATAATTCATTTGGTCCTGGTGCTTTGTCAACTTTCAGCAGTTGTAATTGCTTAATGATCAGTGCTGATGCTGTTGTTAAGCCTGTTAAAACTTTGTCCTGCTGAACAGCCAAGCTGCGGCTGTCTCATCATGTTGTGCCTGCTGCTGTGTGGGCTGGGGACACCTTTGATGCTCCCTCCCTGGCCCTGGTTTTGGTTGATGCTGCTGGCGCCTGCCAAGGGGGGACGGATGCAGCAGGGTGCTACCCACGCTAGGGAACTGCACACAACTGACGAATAACCCCACGGAGAGCCAGATGCTTTCCAGAATAAATCTCCTTTTGCCTGCCCTTATGCCTGCGCCAGCCCCGAGGAGCCTGGTGAAGGTGGTCCATCGCCGCGAGCCCTTGCAGGGCATTGAGAGATGCTCTGGAGGAGGCTGTCACTAGTAGGATATTGCAGTTTAGCAACCTCCATGCCATTTTTGCTCTTCCATCTCTTGGGTGCCTTTTCCACCTTCGTTAACATTTTTTTTAGAGCTCTAATGGCCGCATTTCGTGCTATCACCTTCTTTGCTATGCATCCAAGGTGCCCAACTGGCTGGTGCCGTCTCTCGAAGCTCCTGTCGCTCATCCTCGCCTCTTCCAAGGCTGTTTCTTACTTAATGGCACACACTGAACATTAGTGCATTACCATCCCTTTTCCAAGAACAGTCTCCATCCACTCTTCTCTTGTCCCCCAGTGCCTCATCCAATTTAATTAATTATACTTAGTATATTACGCATCCTGTCAAAGTTTTTCCTTTCCGAGGTTTAATGGTTTTTTAATTCTAATGCATGCTGCATGTGTAAGTGTTTTAGAAATGAGGCGAGCGTGCAGTGGCAAAGAGGCAGCATTACATCTGTGTGCTGCAGACAGCGAGGGTGGATCCCTGTAGAGAGACTCCAGCAGAATTACTGCAGGACCGCGTTGCCTGCTTCCCCCATTGCATCCCCCTTCTTGTGCCCGGGGAAGGGGCAAAATCAGGCTGATTCCCACCGCAGAGGAACACATTTGGGTTAAGCATCTCGTGCTCCTGCCGTGGGAGCAGGCGCCCGGCTGGCGGCTCGGCCCCGGCCCCGGCTGCCGCAGCCCTGTGGTGAACTCCAATGTAATGAACTTGACTCTTCTCCTCGCGCTAACTCTGTCTGAAAGCACCAAATTACATCAGTCATTTTGGCGTTGCTTTATCCCTTTGAAGAAAGGCTGCGTTAAGGATGCGGTGGGGACTAGACTAATCAGGTAACGCCAGCTAGGGCTGGTACTTATCGCTCTTTATTTCCCAGTGACAGTTAAAAGGTTTGGTCAGAAAAGTGGTTCAGGAGGAATGATTTTGTGGGGTCTTACACCTACTAGCTTTGGGTATTTCCAGATAAAACCTGCTCAGGCTAAGAGGGTTGTGGGTTGGTGGTTTGTTTATTTTTTTCCTTGCCTGTCAGTATTGCAAAGTGCTTAGGTTTTGAAAATCCAGCTGGGCTCTGTCTGTCTGTCACACCGTCACCGGGAGTAACAATGCCGTGGTGCAATTTAGCTGACAGCCCTGTGAACCAGGGCCGGGAGCCAACACCACCCAGCCTGACCTCAGGGCAGTGCTGCAGAAAGGCGCCTCAGAGAAGTCGGGAATGATGGGAGGCTGCACAGGCAGAGAAGTCCGGCCAGAAGTCGGAGCAGCGCTGGAGCAGCCCTCTTTGGGGACCAGGAGCCTCCTGGCCACCACGTTGGAGCCACAGGATGGGAGTGTGTGGCAGGACCCAGGGTGATGTGCAGACCCCCCATGTTGGACTTGGCATCAAGTGCCCAGGTGCCTGTGGGTTGGCATCAGCTTGGCTGGAGCCGTGGAGCCGACACTGGTCATGTAAATAAGGTTATTTTCCATTCCCGTTGTTCAGCTATCTCCCCGTGGCTCTTCAGTTTACAGGCCCAGGCAAACTCGAGGGCTCATTTTCCATCTCATCCCCACAGCTGCAGGGCTGATGGGACAGGACAAGATGGGACAGGATGGGATGAGATGAAATGGGATGGGACGAGATGGGATGGGACCCCACCTCCATTGCTGGAAATTGAGCTTGTCCCTGACTTGCAGGTAATGTAATTAGGCTTATATGAGGTTTTAGATTTGACTCTTGATCTTGGAGTAATTTTATGTGTATATTTATACACTATGATCATTCTTTTAATTGAAGAAGGTAAACTTAATTGCCAGAACGAAGTCGCGTCTGAATTAAATGGGCCAGATTCACAGGCTTTGGCAGTGACGTGATCTCTTCTGGTGGCCATGGGGCCAGTCTAACTCGCAGCTGGTGTTCCCCTGGTATCGCTGTTATCCCTCCTTGGCATGGAGCTGGAAGCTCATTTGAGCCCTCCATGTAGATCTGTGGCCGGGGCAGAGAGGACTAGGAGCGTCCTTGTGTCCCAGTGAGTCATGGTGCCGGATCAGGCCGTGGGTGCTCTTGGGTGCTGGACAATGTAGAGCAGCTTTTGCAGATCTGTCACCATGGCCATCCCAGTTCCCTGTGGGATTTCCTCATGCACCTGCCACCCTAGGCCAGCATCTCATCATGGGACATCCCTGTGCTTCAGAAGAGAGGATCCACCAGCATGGAAAAGCCTTGTGTTCATCTGAAAAAGAGTTAAAGTAGAACACCAGGGAGGGGACAACACCGGGCTGCAGGGTGGAGGAGTGAGAGGTCAATGTCATGATGAAGGATGGCCAACAACCAATGCTTGTGGTTTAAAAAAAAAGGGAAAAATTCCCTAGCTATCTCCCGACGGTGGGGAACGCCCCATCGTGCTGGGAAGCCTTCCAGCTCCATCCGCTCTTCAGAGCTGTGCACTTTTAGAAAGTACAAAGAGCTTCTCATAATGTTTTGCCTTGTGGGTACGTCTATGATTAATTCTGTGCAAGCATTACTGGTGCAATAACAATACTGGAGGTCCTAAAACTGAAAAAGGAAACACATTTGGCTCATACTTCATACACAATCACTTACACTTAAGCTATTGATAGTTGATTGGGATCTGTAGACTGCTGGGCTGGTGCCACTGGGTTTCTGAGCGCGTTCAATGGCTGGAACAGACAGCGAGGCTGTAGGTTTTGGCAAGCTGTAGGTCTCATTAGTCAGGCTGACTGTATCTGACACGAGAGATTCCCATCCACCAAGATGAAGCTCACTTCCCTAGGCTTTGGCTGACGTCCCAACAATATTTACATGAAGGACAACAGAGGATCAGTGTTAGATTAAGGCTGTTCCAGTAGGCAGACAGTTAAATATTCTATTGAAATACTCTTTTGATTATTTAGATAATAATGAAGTTTATGCATGTCCTTGAGAAATCTGTGGAAAGGCAGTTGTTTTATGCTAAGCATGCAAAGATGTGTTTAATCTTGATAATAGGAGTAAATTATGTATCAGCGTTTATAACCTCGGCTCCTTTATTTCTCACTTGTTGTGTGGAAGCACCAGAAACCTCACAGGGACAGGAGAGCCATGGAGGTGGGGGTCTCACCTGCATCCCAGCTCCTGCCGGCACCCTGGCCCTCCACATCCCTGTGGGGAGAGGATGAGGATGAAGATGGGTTCTTCTGCTTCATCCTGGCAAGGGAGGTGCCGGTTGCTTTAACACACTTGCCATGAGCCCCACAAGGGGTGTACGTCGGTAGGGATGCAGTGAGGGTAGGGATGCTGCTCCGACAGGCGCTGGGCCAGGAGCTGGCCTGGTATGAGCAGCTGGGAATTGCTTCTTATCTTCCCCAACTGTAATTTCTGTTTTGTTGGATTTTTATCAGAATCGTGAAGCAGCTATTATCTGAGCAATGGCTAATTTTGAATGGGACAGGGTAATAATTCGATCTATTGCTGCCGCTGGAATGTGGCTGGTCCCACGTTACCCCCACAGAATATGTGAATTTTTCTGTTTCGGATTTGACAATAGCAGCGAAAAGTAACCTTTGGATTAATTTGCTTTAGTGACTAAAGTCCCATTAAATGGAAGGCAGATGATGTCAAAGGCATAAATGGAGACAAAGTTTTGCTCCCAATTGTGGGAAATGTGTTTAAACAGACTAGAAATGTTTCCATCTCTGCAGGGTATAATATACTCAAATGGTTACATTAACATGAAAAAAATATAAGAAAGAGTGTATTTAGGACAATCCCTCTGTATCCAGTGTTAATGAAATTGAATTCCAGTAATGAAGTCAAAGGGTTGTATTCTGCACTCGTGCAGGCAGCACGGTAACTGCCATTAGCGTTAATGGGAGCTGTGCCTATGAAGTACGGAGCCGTAATGGTTCAAGATGGAAAAGGTCTATCAGATCCCAGAGTGCTCTCCTCTCCCAGGACCACATCCTGCATCCTAACATCAGTTAGGCTGTTAATGAGCCCTGCATGAAGGCATGAGTAGCAGGGTTTCAGAGGTGAAATCCCCTCCGCTCAGGGGCTGGCATGAGCTCGACGGACCACTTAAGTCGTCAGAAAAGGATTAATTGGAGTTTAAATGGTGTGTTCCACCCGCCCTCTGAAGGGGAATTAATTTTGCCATGTGAATGAGGTGGGGATTGGCCCGTGGTCCCGGCTAAAGGGGGGCAGCCAGCATTAAATAGCATCCCTGCCCGTAATACTTGGTCTGGCTCTGACGGAGTGCCCGGCGTGCCCTTGGGTGATCACCCTCCTTCCCACAGCCGCCTTCTCATCTCAAAGCTTTTGACCTGCCTGGAAAGGCATTTTTTTTCCAGATAAAATCTTTTGCATCAATTCTATCTTCCAGTGTGTAGTTAGCCAGGCACCCCGGATGTGTCGGTGTGTCAGTCTTCATTCATGAGATGGGGGCCGTTCCGCAGAAGGAAGGGGGTTCTTAACGGTAATATGGAACAGGGGAAGAGGGGAATGGGCCAACCCCGCGGCTGGTGTAAATCCATGTGGGTCCCCGGCGCACCTCTCCATTAGCCATTACAGAAGCGCTGCCCATGAGCTGCATTCAGCCATGGGTCCTTATCAGCAACCGCCTGATAAATTAATCTAATTCGCATCCCTTGTTTCGTTAAAAGAATTCCTTGCAGGCATTTGCTTTATCCAAGCACTGTTGACCTCCTGTGTCGGGACAGACAATCCAGGATTAAAAATACAGCATTTTTTAGCTTGCATAAATCCCAAACAATGGGGAAAGAGAGGAAAAGAAAGGCTCCTCATTGCGGTAAAGAGCATTTGTCACTGTCCCTGGTTATTAGTATCCTCCGAGCATTGTGCAAGGGGAGCCACGCCAGGATTACATTTCTGCATAGACTGGGAATTTCTTATTAGGAAAGGCGAAGAAGGCTCTGTAAAAGCCCATAGGTCAAAAATATAATACACTATTCCCCACCTCTTGTTTCCTCATATTATGCTATTACGGGAGATAAGGGAGAGGTGCAGAGTCTTAATTTACAACCAAATGATGAACCATGGCTGGGGACTGTTTGTGTTTTGCTGGAGCTTATTATTTTATCCGGAGTGTAATGTGGTGGATGATGCCGGGAAGAGCTGCCCCTGGTGGGATGGAGGGGAGGTGGGCACCACCGGCAGGACCAGGGTGCTTGGGTGCCGCAGGGGGGCTCGGGGACATGCCCTGCCCCTCCTGGTGTGCATCCCCACGAAAATTAAGGTGCTGGAGTTGAAAAGAAACCCCAAAGTAGCTGGAAAGAGGAGCGTTAAATAATGCAGTCAGGCATTGTCCATGAAAGATGGCTAACCATGAGTAAACATCAACAGCAGTGTTTGATCCCTTCATGTTTACTATTTATTCATATTTATTATTCATAAATTCCGTCACAAATGTTAGGCCCGCACCCCAGTGAGACATTTGCATTTTATTTTAAGTTTGATTTTTTCTTCCCCCCCCCCCTCCATTTCCCTCTTAGTTTCGTGAACTGAGATTTAATGATTTGCTTTTCCACATCGTTCCCATGCTGGCTCTCCCTGGCTTTCCTCTTCTTGTTTCAGGAAGAGATTTCTAACATGGAAAAGTGATATTTGAATAGATTCCCCTAAGGCAATCAATTTACTTTTAATTTGTCTGGAACTAAGCTTTTCTTTGTTGCAATGAGAAAGGATTGAAACTGCTGTAAAATTTATTAGCTTCCAGGAAGATTTTGAAATGAATTTTTTAATGATCGTGCTGTTTGCTGTACCCAGGAGCGGTGTCATCTTGATTACAGTATAATCATAGGGTTGCTGAAGAAACGCCGAAATGTGGAGATAAAGCGAGACTCTGGCAGGATGGTACCTATGGTACCGGACCAGGTCCGGGCACGAGTGTCCCGCTCTGGCGCAGGCGTCCACACGATGCTCCCATCCCAGCCGGGCTACCATTCTTCCAGTCACGCCCTTTTCTATTTTTTTTTCTTAGTTTTCCTTTTCAAGCGACTCCTCCGCTCCTTCTCCTTGCTCCCCATGTGCTAGCACAAATGAGCTCCACTTACTCACCTCGGCAAAGCTTCTCTGACATGGATTGGATTGAACTGAGCGGCTGTTTGAAAATGGAAACTCCAGGGACTGTTGTCATCGCCCAAATTGCACCTTAGATTGTATAACAGCACATGTCATCTGGCCATTTATCAGGAATATTACATTCCCAGGCACTTGCACCTTGCTACGATTTAACTTTGTCTCTTTGGCCAGCGCTGCGATTCCACTGGAGATAATTCAATTGCTCCGAGAGCTGAACGGGCGCCTTGCACGCCAGCTTCATGATGCTCTGCCGCAGGCATGCGGGCTTTGAACCAGAGACTGAAAGCACTTGTACACTCTGGACATTTGTTAATCCTTCCTTTTAACGAGACAAGACCCCACGCAGCGGGGATCCGGAGGTCTGGTGCTCCAGCACCCACTGATGTCCTCTGCCATCTCCTCCTGGGCTCCTCTCGGCTCACGGCTCTTGGGCATCCGATCTCCTGGCCAAGAGCTTTCATGGTGGGACTGGGACATGCTAGGGGTGCAGGCAGCAGGGTGCTCGGACCCTTTGGATGGGCGCTGTGCTAGGAATTAGGGCAGTCCCAACATTTCATGTCAACTCCCGGCTTCTTGTGCCATTGTGCCTTTGTCCCCGTCTCCCTTTCCCCGCCAGCGATGATGGCTCTGCATCTGCCCGCAGCTGAGCTGTGGGTGTCCTTGTCTCTCCCACCAGGTTTTCCTGCAGCCGATGGTTCGTGGCAGCCCTCTGCCAGGCTCAGACCCCACAGGAGGCGCAGGCAGGGCAGACAGCACACAAGACTGGCTGAGGATCATTATTACTTGCCTTCGTGGTTGTCCCCCAAGGTGCAAGTAGAGAAGGTTTGAAATCCAGAGCTCAATGTGGGTTTTGCCGTACTTGTTGAGGAGCATATTTATTCCTGTTGGTTTTATTTTATTTCATATTTGCTATGTGAGAGCTTACGTTTAGCAATGACATTTTTTTTCCGCCAAGCCTGACTTCAGGATAAACTGCTCACTTCTTGATGGCGAGGCTTCTGCTGGGACGTTTTGCACCTGGGGGGGGGACGCAATTTGAAAAGCTACCTTGCCCTAAGATGCTCTGAAACGAGATGCTGAAATCTCACCTCCAGCGTGGTTATTACCTGGGCTTTGTTCCTCTCATTAAGAACGTTTTTTAGTGCAGCCAGTTAACAGTCGTATTGACTAGGGCAGGTCTCGGGCTGTAAAAGAATTTCCTGTTGTCCTATTTCCAATTGTTAAAGTGGTAAAAAAAAAATAAAATAAAAGATAGAGCAGTCCAATAAAGAGGAAGTGAATGGGAATGGCCATCCTGGGTGCCGTTAGGGCTGGGTGAGTCAGACCCGGCTGCCAAGGGCAGTGCTAGGAGCAGTGGCCGGCGGCTCCATGCCTGCATCTGCTTTGGGGCAGGAGCTGCTCCCACAGAGGAGGAGGATGCGAGGTGGCAGCCCTGGGATCAGGGAGGAACCCAAAGCCCTCTGAGCTCGGACCTGGAATAGTAGGAGAGCGGTGTGGCATTCGTGTGTATCAACAGGGGCACGCTTGTGGTATAAAAACAGTATTTTATGTCAACTACAGGGTTGAGATGATGATGGGTGGGTAGCTGCAGATCCTCATTCTGACATGGAGAAGCGGCTCCTGCTTGGGGCTCTGTGCTGGTCCCTGGGTCTGCTGCCTGGTCAGGGCTGTTCTGGGCAGCCTGGACACGTTGTCCCCAAGAGCAGGATGGTTTCTGGCTGCGGGACGTGGTCTCTGCAGACCAAAGCTGAGACGTGTGGTGGGGACAGGAGTAGGCAAGCAGAATGTGCCGTGGAGATACCTGTTGTCTTCACGTCTGCGGACGGATGGTGACTCCTGTCCCTCTGCCTGTCAGCATGGCATCCTTCCTACTTGTTACGTTCCCTTTGTAAAATAAAAGATTGAACCAGTATAATTTAATATACTGCTTTTCATCTACTCTTCTGCCCGCATTTCAGCTGCTGCTGGCTCGACTTGCAGACAAGCATCTTGGTGCCCAAAGCGGATCATCTCCCCAGCAGATCGGCACCGTGCCAGCGGTCTTTAATAAACCCGCTCTGGAAGCATGGGTCCCTTTCTAGGGTTTGAGGGATATCCACTTGCAGTGCAGTAACTGGTGAGGTCCTCCATTTGTTTTTAACTAAAATGTGCCAGCTTGGAATAAATGGGTCAAGGCAGGACATAGTTGCCTGTGCTCCGGCCGGAGTGCGGTTTGCTGGGCTGCAGCGGTCCCATGGGGCTGTGCGATGCTGTGCGGGGAAGGTGAGGAGCATCATCTCCCCCCTGCCTTCCCATGCTGGACCAGCCAGCCCAGCACGTGCCCAGATCTGGCCTTTCATGTTTGCCGAGAGACTGAAGTGATGTGTGCTCCAGCAACGTGCCCAAGGTCACACAGCACAATAAATCAGTGTCTCATCGGGGATGAGAACCCAAGATATTCCTGTAGCCCCTCCAGCCATCACCAAGTCCTCTGCTATCACAGCCAGACTACACAACTTTTTATGCCCGTAGCATCCTTTTGAAGTTAAGCTGTGGATAAATAGGCAGACAGCAACACTTTCTGGGCAATTTTTCTCTCTCTTTTTTTTTTTTTATTTTGCTCAAGTGCTTGAAAGTAACAGAATCAAACTGTAAGAGCGCGGGTTTTTAGATCTCGGTGCAGGTTGTTCTGCATGTAAGGCTCAGAGCATCCTTCTCAAACTGCTGGAAAGGCGTCTGCCCAAACCCAGACCTCCTGCACAGCTGCCCAGCACCACCGGGTAGCCTCTCTGGTGTAGAGAAAAAGCTTATATTTTACTCACAGATTTTTCAATTAATTGACTTCTTTTCCTTTAAAAAAAAAAAATCCTTTTTTTTTTTTTCTGAGGTCTGCCTTTTACTCGTTTATTCTCTGTAAGCGTTAAGCTGCTCATATTTTGGTGCATTGTGTTATGTGCTGCGAATTTTTATCAGCCGCCCTAGCGCTCGAATGTGGTGGAAATACCAATGTGGCTGAGGAGCGGAGGTTATGCACACAAATGTACAAAGCATGGGAATGAAGGGTTTGCGGAGGGACGGGAAGCAAACCCAGGCTGAGTCTGCACCTTCACAGGCTTCGATCCATCAAACCGGCACTGACCGAGCGCCGTCTCCTATGGGTAATGGCATTAGTGCTTTGACGCTGCTTTGCAGGTATATATAGCAAAGGAGCTACGGCTTTGCGTAGGGCTTTATGAGGGCTAGCTGCAATTAAAAATTCTTATTGAATGAAGGAAAAGGCGTAAGCCAAGGCTGAAAAGCAGCCGGGAGCCTGCGGTGTTCGGCATGAGGATGCTCACCAAAAGCTGGGGATGTTGAGAATCCTGCGTTTGCTTTCCAGCTTTGCACTTGGCTGAGCCCCGGTTTGTCCGTCGGTGATGGGGGGCGTCCTGCATCCCTGGGGGCTGGCCAGCAGCACGGGTATGCGTCCGAGCATCGGGCAGCAGGATTTGCACCCACCCAGAAGCGTTCAGAGCTGGGCAGGGAAGGTCCTTGGAAAGGGTTAAGCCACGATGCACCGTATTTCAGCCCTGTGGAGTGGTGTTGGGGACAGCCCCGAGTGGAGAGAAGGGATCTTTATTGCTGTGGTATGAATAAAGTCCCCAGCACCGGGAATGACACATTTAATCTTCAGTGGAGTGGGCAGTCTCAGAGATTTATAAAGCCTCTGGTGGCAGGGGAGGTCAGCAGAGATGAAGCAAAAAGTTAAAACACAAATATACACCAAAAAACCCCAAAGAAAACAACCTCCTCCTTCCGCTCCCTTCCCCTCTCTGCAAAAAGTCAAGCTTAAAAGTTACATCAGACTGAGCTTAAAACATGGTGGCTTTTGGGGGCTGGTTACAGGCCCCCAGATGTCCCACGAGGGACAGCCCTCAGGGTGCACTCCCAGCTGAAATCCCTTCCCTGGGCTGGCAGCAGGGCAGGTGACACACGACCTGTTGGCACCTGAACTCCGGTCATTAGAGCAGCAGAGAAGTAACAGTAAAAAGAAAAAAAAAAAAAAAAGTAAAATCCCTCTTCCGAGCTTTGCCTTCAAACCGGTTGCAGTCTGGAGTAGGATAACGGCTGTGCAGGTGGGAGCGATGGCTCAGTAGGGAGTCCCCCGGCCTGGGCAGGGTTCAGGGGGGTGGTGGGCACCCCCCCGCCATTCACCGTCCCTTGTGTTTTCTCCATGCAGACCAGAGCGAAGGATTCCACTGCAGGGAGGAGTGCCGCATCCTGGGCCACTCGGACCGGTGCTGGATGCCCCGCGGCGCCGTCCCCAGCCGTGCCAAGTCCCCTGAGCACAGCAGGAACGTCATCGCCCTCTCCATTGAGGCGACGGCAGTGGACGCGGAGCCTTATGCAGACTGCAGCACAAAAAGGACCTTTGCCACGTTCGGCAAGGAGGGGGGCGAGCCCCTCGCCGAGGAGCGGCTCGCCAACCCCAAAGGCAAAAGAACGGTGGACCCGGCCGCCTGCAGCCCCAAGGTGAGCAGTGCCGTCCGTGAGGCGGGCAACGGCTGCGAGGCCGTCAGCCCTGTCACCTCGCCCCTCCACCTGAAGAGCCCTTTGGCCGGCAAGCCGGCGGCAAGCTACGGCGCCGGGCATTGCGCCGGCAACCGGGAACGGGAGCCCTTTGGGAACAGTGGTCCCTCCCGGCCGACGGAGGCAGAGCCCCGGGGGGCGGACAGTGAGAGTGTGGGGCAGGAGGGCAACCCGCTCCTCCAGGAACGCCGGGACAAGGACTCGCCCAGCGCCCGGAGACTAAAAGACATCGTCCTCTGAGCGGCACCCGGCGAGGAGGAGGAGGATGGAGGATGAGGAGGATGAGGGACCGCACGACTCCCAGCGCAGATTGTTTTTATTGCTTACCAATGGTTCACAGATGCTGTATTTAAAAGCTTTCCCTAAATGTATTGTTTATAAATGAAGCTATCGTTAATGTGACAATCCCACTTGTCTCAACAGGGGTGTGCAGCCGGAGCAAAGTAGCTGGTGTTTGGCTTTTGCCGGGAGGCGGTGGGTGGCGGGGGCAGAGGTGAGACCCCCCCTGCCCCAGTCCTCAGGAGCGCTCACTATCCCCTCCTCGGAGTTTCTATATTTTTATATCTCAAAACCGAAGATAAATTTCCATTCCCGGAAAGAATGGAATGGCAACTTCCTTATTCGGACATCTTTAATAATCACCCCAGCGGTTTTGTAGAGTCTAGACAAAAATAGCGGCCATTTCTCGTGTGCGACTGTTGGAAATGACAGTCAGGTGAGTTTTAATATTCACCCCACACGAGGTTGTTTGTATTTTAAGATGTTGCTATTTTGCTATGGACACCCCTGCATTTATGAATCCTTTTGCTGTCACATGCTTATCTGTACTATTATTGTATTTGATATTGCAAATTACTGTATGTCTAGTGATGGCAAAAGGCTTTCAAGCTTAAAAAAAAAAAATAAGAAAAAAAAAATTAATCACAATCATCTTACTTAAACCTTGGGGAACCTGCAGTTTTCAGACCCGGTGGAGCAAAGTGCTTCTTCCAGCCCCCCCTCCATCGCCTGCAGCCGCCCCCCGGCTCTTGCAGGGCAGCGACAGGGCATCAACGGAAGAGGTTTTGGGGGAAAATTCTGCCTGGATTGCAACTGTTGGATGCGCCGTGCTGAATTTTTTTTCCCCCTCACCTGTTTCTTCTGCATCATTTCAAGGCAATGCATGGAAAGTTGGTTTCCACAAGTTGGTTTTTTTCTAGTTCCCAGATTTAGATATCCCCCGTCTCCAATCATTTCCAAGTCAAAGTGATGGAATTATTTAAGAGATCTAAATTACCTTCTCAATTAGATACACGCTTCCATGTCAGCGTTTCCCAGTCGTGATTATGCCAAGTGTGTGTGTGTGTGTGTGTGTGTGTGTCATCATGGCATGGATTTTAGACTGTTCCGATTTCTTTCTATCCCTGCATCATAAATAAGTACGGAACGAGCAATAGTGATGTTAATTTAGGGGCAGACAGGTGATATGTAACAACGCTACTAATTCAATTAATGTGCCTTCTTAATGGAGAAAAAATTAAAGCAATTCATTATTTTTTCTCATAATTAAGGACTTTTTTTTTGTGTGGGTACAAATTTACTCATATAAAATTGATTTTAAAATTGAGCTACTTTAATAGCCATTTTGTAGAAGGGAGAGAGGGAAGGGGGTTTCACAGCTCTCTGCTCTCTCGCAGTGATAATTCCTCAGTGAGGTATGAGAAAGGTAGGAGGATTTCAGTTAGTCTATTATTATTATCATTATTATTATTATTATTATTATTATTATTATTATTATTAACCCTTCACCAGACAGATTTTCCTACCCTAAATAATATTTCCTAGAATTGAAAAATGATGATGGAAGGGAAAATATGTAGCTCTTGCCAATGTTTGCTGTACCAGCAAGTTGAAATTAGCGGTTTCTAGAGAAATAGCCTTTCTAGGTCTACGTATCATGAGAGAGTATTTGTTACTTTGCTTTATTTAAATTAAAAACATCAACAAGAAAACAAGCTCCAGTCATTATTATCCTCAAAAGAAAAATTAAGCTCCAGCCACTTGTTTCTTCAGGGCAGATGGATGCTGCCTGAAGCCGTGGCCGGTCCAAGACAGGTCCGCAGTCAGGCTGGTCCCCCTGCCCCTCGCTAGGGCCAGGAATTGGGAAAGAACCGACGCCAAATGGTCGTCTAAGGAAATCTGTGAGGCTTCCCTCGCTGGTGTTGATGACTACCTCATTCGGCTCCCATCCCACGCCTTGACGTGATGTCCTGCATCCCTCCAGAAAGCCAAGCGGGGATTTTCCCCTCTCTTCTAGAGTCTGAGCCCATTTTTCAGGGATATGTTTATTTCTGTTCCAGCGGTGTTTCCTGCCTGCGTACTGTTACTGCTCTCATTTATTTCTGTTTTTTTTTTCCCCCAAAATGTGTGTATTATTATAACACAAGCAAAGAAGAAAGGGGCTGGCTTGGGACTGTTGGAGTAACTGGATTTTCTGCAACTGTTAGGCTCGGTTTATTCTCATGTTGCCTGTTTTTGTCAGCTCCGGGTGATTTTTCTGGGGGGGAAGCTTTCTCGTATGCTTTTGCTGAGCCTGACACCCGGTCTCTCAGATCCTCTTGCCTTCGCCGGGCAACGTCCCCCCATCGTCCATCCCCCACCTCCGGCAGGATGGGACCCGGTTCCCCCCCAACCCCTGGTTCCCCATCGCAGGGATGGGGAGCGCGGGTCCCCCCTGTCCCTGGGCACCCCATCATCATCATCATCATCATCATCATCATCCCCAGCCACCCGCAAAGCACTGTCCGTTAATTTCTGCTGAGCGTTGCCCTCTGCCTGCAGAGCCGCTGCCACCAGCCCGGCGTTTGGGATGAAAAATAGATGCTAACTGAAAAGGAAGAAAGAAAAAATAAAATAATAAAAAAAAACCCCAAACCAGAAAGAGAAACATGTCTCTAATGTACCCAGAGGAAACGTTCCTTGCCACTCTGAATAAAAGCGCAGCTGAGAAAGAATGTGAAATAATTCTGTATTAAAAGGGGGCATTAAAGAGGTCAGGAAACCCTTATGCCTCCAAGAAAATCGTTTAAACACCAGTTTTTCCGGGATGACCTGGGCTGCGGCCAGGGATGCAGAGTGAGGGGCCGAGGGGAGAGACAGAGAGTGGCCCCGGCCCCGCTGCTTCCATCCTCTCCTGAATACTTCGCTGCTTCTGTCACTGTCCCTCTGTGTCACTTGAGTTGAGTTCAGGGCTCTTGGGCAAATCACAGTCTCGCTTGGGTTATTTTTTTTTTTTTCCTAGTTGCATCGAATCTGGCCATGCAAAAACGTTCAAGGCTGCAGGGTGGGTGAGTTGGTTTGGTTTTGGGTTTTTTTTGAGGGGGAGGGCAGGGGTGTTCCAGATGCAATTATTGTGCTTTTTAATAACTTGAACCTGTCCTCAGATTTGGTTTAGGAAGAATCGCTGCAGCTCCAGGCGGGCTGGCTCTGCTCCCATTTCTCCTCTTTATCCGGGGAGCGGCATCCCCCTGCGATTCTCCCCCGAGCATGACGAGGACCCCATCTGGAGCAGCCCTGGGGCTGGGGACCTGGGGGGGGAGGCAGAAGGTGACACCTACCCCGTGCTGGCCCAGGGAGCCTTCCCCACTACCCCTGGCCTTTCCCAGCCTTTCCCAGGACTGTGCCAGGAACCGGGATGGAGAGCTGGGGGGAATGACTGACGGCTGGAAAAATTCCCCCCCACTTCCCGAGCACCGTTGTTGCCGTTCCCTGTTTGTTGTGAGGCTGGAGGTGGGCTGTGGATCACACCTTGTGCAGAAGTGAATTCCTTTTTGGGTTTTTTTGGGGGTATTTTTTTGTTTTTTTTTTCAAAATAGGAAACAAGTTGTAAAGAACACACTGTTGGATATGTTGAAATTATTCGGGGGGCGGGGGGAAGAAAAAAAAAATCTAATTATGAATGGAAACACATTTGTCTGTCATTGGGGAAAAATTGATGATCTTGTCGCTCCAGCTGCTTTGGCAGCTCTGGGTAATCTCTTATCTGACCCGTGAGCTGCGCTTCCCATGGGGAAAAAGCCCGGCGCTGCTGAGACAGACCCTCTGTCGTCCTCAGCTGATGTTCAGCTGATCCAAACTGGGATATCCTCTCCAAACACACCCACCGCAAACTGGTTTTCAGCAGCACCCACTCCCCCCCGGCAGACCTGGGGGAGCCGCGGGGTCTGGCACCCAAAGGCCGGGGATGGCGGCAGCAGGGACTGAGCGCGGTACGTCTCGTCATGGTGTCTCCATTGCCGAGTATATGAAGAATAAATTGTTGTATATGCTGATATGTATGTTATGTACATTTTCACAGTGATTGAATCATTGTAAACAACAAAATGGAAAAAAGGGAAAAAAAATAAAAAAAAAGAATCACCATTCTGTCTATTTTATGAAGATGATAAAGCAGCTTTATTAAATTATTACGATTCTGTTTCAAAATGGTGTACCTGCCACATTGGGGTTTTTTTTCATCTGATGAGAACTCTGTTTTCCACCTAAATGTGATTTTTTTTGTTTTTTTTTTTTTTCTTTTCTCTGCTTTGAGCATCTAATGCATTTTAGTATTAAAGCAATTATTGAATAAAATGGAAAGTTAAGTGTTTGGTTAAATACGCCTAAGTGGGTTTGCTTTGACGGGCTGCGGGGGCTGGCCTAGGGGCAGAAGCCAGGGCATGGCGGGGTGCCTGCGGGGTCCCCTGGGTGCCGCCCCGGTCCCCTGGGTGCCACTTCAGCCCTTTCCCCGTCCGCTGCTCCCATGGCTCATCCGCTCAGGCAACCGAGAGGCCACTAAGCTCAGGCAGAGCTTTCCCAGCCCTGAAGAAAGGGGGTGTCACTGTCCCCACGGGTGACCCCCCGGGGGCGGGCAGGCTCTTCTCGCCCCCATGAAACCAGGCACGGTGCTGGTCCTCTGCACCGCAAGACCCTCGCCTTTGAGGGAAATAATACAGCTCCGACACCCACTTATGGGTAGGGAACACCTCCACCACACACTTCTTTTCCACTGAGGCACTTCTTTTCCCCAGGTTTTCCAGAGGGCACTTTGGAGGCTGTGGAGAGATGGTGAGGAGCATCTGCCGCCGCTGAATTAATGGCCTGTTCATGGACCGCTCTTATGTGCAGAGCATCTGGGTGCTCAGTGGCTAGCAGGGGTAAATTCCTTCCCCTAATCGCCTCTGCTTGTTCAGTGGCTCAGCTGAGGTGACACCAAGGTGGAACTGGAAGGAGAGCAGTGGCACGGGAAGCCCGTTCCCTGGGGTGGGAAGATGCATCGGCTGCACACCCCAGCATCACCCTGCATGGCCGGGGCACACAGGGAGCCGGGGGGCAACCGGGCTTTACCATGCCGGGATGGTTCCGGGATGGTTCCCCACCGCTGGAACACCCTGGTAAAGGCTCCAGCAATGCGACGGGCTCAGTTCCCGCAGAGGCGTGTGTCAGGACCCCGGGCAACGGTTTGCAGCCAGCCCAGCCCCAAGACCCGGCTGCACCTTTGTTAGCAAGTCATTTGGGGCAGGCGGGTAAAAGGGGATAAAGGCAGGCCGTGGAGGGGAGGCTGCTGCTTGTTTGGGATTTGTAGTCCTTGCCCTCTCTGGGCTGGTTTGCAGCATGTCTGGGGACTGGCCATGGGCTGGGTTGCAGCATCCCAGAGCTGTGCCCCCCGCCCGCACTGGGGGGACCGTACCAGTGCCGTGCCAGCACCGTGGGCTCATCTCCCAGGTAGGGACCAACCCTCTTTTGGGGAGAATTGGCCCTGGTGAGCTGCCCTTGAGCAGCAGCGGTGGGAGGTGGAAGAGGGAGGGCAGTGGCTGTGGGGCTGCAGCGGGACTCCCCAGGGGGCTGGCAATGCAGAGTACCAGGTGGGGGGGCAGGCATGGGCTGACTGCAAGCTGGGAGCAAAACTGAGGCCGAAAGCTCCCCGGAGGGAGGTTTTTTCCTTCATAGCATCCCAGACCAGCTCTCACCCAGAACCTGCCGGACCTCGCGGCTGCTGGGCTCGCTCCTGATTTAATAAAGCTCCTCTAAGGCCAGGCAGCTCACCATGCTGGCTGCTGGCTCCTGCTCGCAGCAAGCTGTGGGCTTGGAGATGTCAGGATGGTGACATGTCCCTGCCGTGCTTCCCAGCCCACTGTTGCCGTCCCCTGTCCCCGCTGGCGCACCCCAAAGGGCTGCTGCGTCTCCTCCGCAGAGACAGAGGCAGTGATGGCAGCGAAGTTTGCATAAATAACAGTGCCAGGATGGGCCGGGGTGGGAGGGAGCGTGATTGAGTCCGCGGCAGATAACGAAGGGATTCTTCTTCCAAGCGTGCCTGTCTGGAAACGGTGCTGGCTCCTAGGGCTGCGCTAAATCCCACCATGCGGCAGGCTGCCTTGTCCACAGGGCCACATCCTGAGCTGGAGCCCCGGCAAGGTCCCTGCCCAGGATGGTCCCAGACCTGGGGGGTCCCGGCCCACGGTCCCCTGAGCTCCCTAGCATTGCTGGGGCTGTGGCGGTGGCTGCCTGTCCCTGCTCGGCCATGGGAGAGAGCTTCTTGGAGTACTGTGTCCAGCTCTGGAGCCCTCAGCACAAGAGGGACATGGACCTGTTGGAGCGGGGCCAGAGGAGGCCATGAGGGTGCTGCGAGAGCTGGAGCCCCTCTGCTGTGAGGACAGGCTGAGAGAGTTGGGGGGGTTCAGCCTGGAGAAGAGAAGGCTCCGGGGAGACCTTAGAGCCCCTTCCAGTCCCCAAAGGGGGCCTACAGGAAAGCTGGGGAGGGGCTGTTGGCAAGGGCATGTGGCGATAGGATGAAGGGCAATGGTTTTAAACTAGAGCAGGGTGGGTTTAGATGAGACATTAGGAAGACGTTCTTTCCAATGAGGGTGGAAAGACACTAGAACAGGCTGCCCAGAGAGGTGGTGGAGGCCCCATCCCTGGAGACATTCAAAGCCAGGCTTGATGAGTCTCTGAGCAACCTGATGTAGTTAAAGATGTCCCTGCTTACTGCAGTCCATCTAGATGGCCTAGATGACCTTTAGAGGTCCCTTCCAACCCAACACATTCTATGATTCTATGACTGTATGATTCCTGGGGGGCTGTACTGCCCTCTGAGGTGCAGAGCCCCCCTGCCCTGCTGTACCCCCACCTGCGGTGATGGGCTCAGCCACAAAAAAAAATCTCTGTGAAGCTGGAGAGAGAATAAATTAGCAAAGAAAGCAGCCAGCCCTCGCCGGGCAAGGTTCAGAGCTGGTTCATAGACACGGAACGCATCTCTGTTTCTTCTGGACATTATTTTATATTATGCTGGATGTTAAACTGGAATATCTAAATAGAGCCAAATTGGATTAACAAGCAATGAATTATCATATGCTTTGACTGCTAAGCCCACAAAGACAAGAACAAATAAATTGGAGGGATCAAAGGCCTGAAAGCACAATGCAAAAAATATATTTCTGTTAGAAGCAGGGCTCTGTGAACACAGGGCATTGCGGGCAGGGAAGGGAAGGGGGGAATGAAGGTCCTTCTCCTGCGTTTCTGTTGCTATGGGGTTGCGGCACCAGTGGGGAAAGGTGTGGGGCCGGCTTCCTGCAGCCACTGGCCCTGGGCAGAAACCCGGGCTGTGGAGTCCCAGAAGGACCGAGGAGTCTGTGGAGTCCCAGAAGGACCGAGGAGTCTTAACTTCCCCGGCAGCCCCAGCAGGCCCGCCTCTTGTTTAACTTGCATCTTGTGGGGTTTTTTGTTGTTTTGTGGTGGTGTACTTTTCTTTCCAACGTGATGTAACTGAGCATCCCCCAAGAGCCATCAGAGAACAAACACAGGTGGCTGTAGGATTATGCAGCTCACCCCGACTGCTGCCTGTGCTCAGCCCTGAGCAGCCCCTGCCTCCGCTCCCAGCTGCGGCAGGAGGGGTCATAGAATGGTTTGGGTTGGAAGGGACCTTAAAGATCATCCAGTTCTCACCCCCCTTGCCCTGGGCAGGGACACCTCCCACCAGACCAGGTTGCTCCAAGCCCAGTCCAGCCTGGCCTTGAACACCTCCAGGGATGGGGCAGCCACAGCTTCTCTGGGCAACCTGGGCCAGGGGCTCACCACCCTCACAGCAAAGAATTTCTTCCTCAGATCTCATCTAAATCTCCCCTCTTTCAGTTTAAAACCATTCCCCCTCATCCCATGGCTCCCCTCCCTGATCCAGAGTCCCTCTCCAGCTTTCTTGCAGGCCCCTTCAGATACTGGAAAGGGCTCTAAGGTCTCCCCGGAGCCTTCTCTTCTCCAGGCTGAACATCCCCAACTCTCTCAGCCTGTCCTCACAGCAGAGGGGCTCCAGCCCTCAGATCATCTTCGTGGCCTCCTCTGGCCGTGCTCCAACAGATCCATGTCTTTCTTGTGCTGAGGACTCCAGAGCTGGATGCAGTACTCCAGGTGGGGTCTCACCAGAGCAGAGCAGAGGGGCAGAATCGCCTCCCTCAACCTACTGGCCACATTTCTTTTGATGCAGCCCAGGACACTGTTAGCTTTCTGAGCTGCCAGCACACATTGCCAGCTCACGTTGAGCTTCTCATCCACCAGCACCCCCAAGTCCGTCTCCTCAGGGCTGTTCTCCATCCATTCTCTGCCCAGCCTGTATTTGTGCCTGGGATCGCCCTGACCCAGGTGCAGGACCTTGCATTTAGCCTGGCTGAACTTCATTGCCTCTTTGGGGACAAATTCCGGGCTTCTGGGGAGACATCATGCCATGGGCAGGGGTGTCTGGGCAGCTTCTGTGGGGACATGGTTGGCAGCGCTGTGCTGCAGCGTGATCAGTCATTGCAACCCAGTGTCTTTAAAAAAAAAAAAAAAAAAAGGCAACAAAAACCCAGCAAAGCACCACCGTGGTACTGCTGTAGAAAACCCTGCCGTGGCACTTGCCATTAATACAAATAAAAAATTGAGACACATGGCAAACAATATTAACCCCACTGCTGATCAAGCT
>VWZL01004255.1:755942-880662 GCA_013396915.1 Stercorarius parasiticus | reverse complement strand
CGCCGGCGAGTTATAAGCTCCGCTCTCCCTCCCCGCGGCGCGTGGTGTGGTGACGTCATTGTGCTGTCGCCACCTGAACCCGGAAGTGCGTCTTCCACTTGGCGGGCGTGCGAGGCCGGCGGCGGCGTTAGCGCCCAGCCCGGGGCGGGGAGATGGCGGCGGCCGCCGAGCTGCAGGGGAAGTACCAGAAACTGGCCCAGGAGTACTCCAAGGTATCAGGCGCGGGAGCCCGTCCCCGCTGCTCGGCGAGCGGTGGTGGCCGCCGCCCCCTCTGCCGGTGCTGCTGTCTGCGCGCGGGCTGCCGGCCGTTACGCGCCTAACGGCCGCCCCTCTCTGAGGAGAGGGGGCCTTCATCGCATCCTTCGTTGAGCCTGCCCTGCCCGGGGGAGCCGTCTGCTCTGCCCCGGGGCGGCGGGGCCCTGAGCTCTCCCGCCTGGCTTGGGGCTGGTCAGGGCTAAAAGGCTGTTTTTTGAGGCCCAAAGGTTGTCTCTTCTTGAGAGTGAGGTGAAGGCGAGTTGGCCAGGCCGAGGAGGTGCAAGTTCGCAGGTGCTGTGGGAATACGGTATTGGGGAGAGCTGGCTGGGCAAGCCAGCGTGAGGAGCAAGGTGGCCTTGTCTGCAAAGCATCCAGTAGGACAAATAATGGGTTCAGCCATGCCAGGGAAGCAAAGCTAACAGTGTTTTCTCTTGCTTCTCCACTTCCCACTCAGGCGTGAGGCTTGGTTATCTTTTTTGTGTGTGAACACTTGTTGAGGTCTTGGTCTGGTATTTTACCCATAGACTCTGAGTTTGCTTTGACTGGTGGATGTGGGAGGTTCAGGTGTTGCAGAGTCTTGGAAGTGAGGACACTTGATTCCACACTTGCCTCATATCTGTTCCCATTCTTCTGCAGTTGACTTTGCTTCCTGTTTGTGATGCTGCTTAATGGAATGTTTGCAAAGACTTCTTGCCCATAGCGGAGAATGCCTTTCCTTTCCAAGGTGCTTAAGATGATGCTGTAGATGTTGGGGCCTTGCTTAATACAGAACTCTTCATTCTTGTTTCCTCACTAAAAGGAAGAGGAGACCATTGGTCTTGAATGGTATAGTTCTTCAACCGTCTTGGGAAAGAAAGCCAGCACTTTGGTTTTGTGTAGCCCAGCATCAGAGTGTTTGGCACAAGGCACTTGACTGTATTTGACACCTTTCTCTAGATTACAGAATGATGTGTCTTTAAATACTGTTCTCCTTGGAACTGCTATTAAAAATACTGTACAGAATCTAAATTGTTCACACACACATATATATGTAAGTGCTTCCACAAGATCATTTTAAGAAAACTGAATTCACTTTGGAGTTTTTTAGGTCTCAGAATTCATATTTCTTGTTGTTTCCTATAGTGGCTCTGCTGTACCTTGGAGATTAAAAATGGCTCAGGATAAGGTAATTGAGGGACTTTGCTGCTTGATTCTTGAATGAAACTTCACAATGTGGATCTTTTGACTATAGCTTCTGAAAGTTCCATCTTCTGGATCTTCTTTCTTCTAGTATAATGGTGTCCAAAAGCTTTCTTTGAACTCCATCTTGCGACTCTCAGCCTGTGATGTTTCACTGGTTCTTTGTGGGAACTGCTTTTTTGATCTTATCCCAATTCTTGTGCAACAACTCCCGGGCATTGTGGGATCCTCTTTGCAGATAACCTTCCTTTTTGTGCAAATGATCAGTTGTTCAGTTGGCTGTTTATTTTGTGCGGGGGGAGGGGGGGGAACAGAGAGTAGCTCTAGGAAGCTCTTTGCCTGTTCACTTAGTCACATTGTTTAAGCCAAGGAAGAGAGGTAGACAAGACCTTTATAGGCTCAAGGAATGCCAAGGGAAGTATCTGCCAGAGGATTGCTTTCCTTCTCAGTTCACAGAGCAGTCCAGAAGAAGGACATGTGTTTTCAGAGTCTATTCTTCACCTCAAGTTGCAGCTTCTGGCTTTCTCACGCAACCCTGATGGAAGTAGTAGTTAAAAGGCTCTTTCAACTTGTGACGGCCTTCAGTAGATCACACTTCAGCTCAGGTATCTTGATGCAGCATGACTGAGCTAGTTCATTCTGTGTTTCATCACTGCGCCTGACATATTCGTACGTTAATAGCTGTGGCAGAAAAAAGGCGTAGAGAACTACCGCATTGCTTTTTCTTGCTAGAGAAACTCTGTGCTTGGAAGTCTTTCTGTGGCGCTCTTGCAAGTTTCTTCTCTTGCCTTTGTGATGCCTGAACAGCACAGTGGGAATACTGCAGGGCAAAAGCCTGCGCTTAGCAATGTCAACTGACTTCTGACCTTTCAAATGTATTCAGTCATCATACTGAAAAGATTAGCCATTGCTGTTTTACATTGAATCTTGCCTTTTATGCATCTGCCAGAGGTATTCCCAAACACTATACAACATCTTTTAATTTATATCTGCAACAACTGGATTCAAACATGTCAAGTGAATACAAACAGCTATTGAAGAAACCAGGATTCAAGCAATTATCAAGGAATGGGAAGATGGAACTGTCCGTATCCTCATTGCTGCAGGGTAGAGGTATTCTGTGAAGTGACTGGGAAATAGATTTCTTGAGTATTGCTTTTCACTGCAGTGATTTTTAGCTCAGACTTGTGAACTATAGAAGTAGGTCTTGGAGGGCTTTTTCTTCTACGCTTTTTATGCGTTTTCCTGAAGTGTTTGTCAAGCTGTTCTCTCTGAATCGTCTGCTGCTACCGGTAAAAAGTTTTTTTGCATTAGAGTATCATTAGGTTCTTCTTGGATTGCTACAGATCTTGGCTTTATTGTGAGCTCTACTTATGTTCCAGAACCAGTCATGAACAGTTTTGGGGAAAAGAGGGGAGAGACAGAAATAGCACTGAATACAAGCAAGAACTTGATTAATCAAGGAAGAAGTTGCACTTTTTCTATATTTGTTCACTGTTCTTCAAATCTTAACTATATTTAAGTAACTATCTTCCAATATATTTATTAAGTAAGAGTTATGTTCTATTTGACCAAAGTGTTCAGATGGTAGAAGAACTTCTAGTTTCTTGCTAATTCAGGCTATAAATTTCTTTCAAGCTGATATCTACCTGATACCACTGTTTCCTACCTTAACAGAATACTTTAAAAAGCATGCACATCTGGTGCTCTCATGAAACGATATGATGTTTTATGCACATTCTAACAAATGGCTTGTATTTATTACTTTGTCTTGCATAGTTATTGGTTTCTCTTATTTTTCAGCTTCGAGCTCAGAACCAAGTACTGAAAAAAGGGGTTGTAGATGAGCAAGCAAACTCTGCTTCTCTGAAGGTAATCTTTAAAAACTGCTCATATCAGCTGTATTAAGCAGTAACAAAATAGGTAAATGGGAATACTTTTTACTTAAAGTATTGTGATTAAAAGAAGGAACTTGATTTAGTAAAAGAATTTCTGTTCTGCAGCTAGTCTTCATCGTTGTCTATAGGTGCTGACTTTGTAGAAGTGTGAGGTTGCTTCTTGATGATTAATTTATGGAATGAAGTACCTACTTGATTTGTGGGCAGCTCAAGGAAGTGAAATCTGTTTTTTAGTTTAAAAGAATATTTTTTGCCTCTTCAGTGTTCAAATAGTGAAGAAAGTAATTTTTTAATGTTTTCTTTTTTAATGTGATGCTTCTTACTAAAAGCACATGTGAAAGTTTTAAAATTAAGCTTTTTGGTCATTCAGGAGCAAGTGAAGATGAAGGATCAGTCACTGAGGAAACTGCAACAAGAAATGGACAGCTTGACCTTTCGAAATCAGCAACTTGCCAAGCGGGTGGAGTTACTTCAAGATGAACTTGCATTAAGTGAAGCTAGGGGCAAGAAGAACAAGGTATGTGCTAAAGGCAAAAAAAATTTGCTTAGCAGATGTCTGCTCCACACCTGTCAGTGTCTAATCCTGACTTCTAGCAGTTCCTTTGTGTCAAGGGTTGAGCTGAATGTTTTTGTCAGAACCTGTGTTATTAACTGATGTTAGTGAATATACCGACAAAACAGGTATTGATACATACCATGCTAAGTAGTTCTGTATTTTTCTTTCTAGTGCGTCAGCTAACTGTTACTGAATTGCTGTCTCCCTTTCCAGATATTTATTAAGTGTTCAAACAGCTGGGAAGGATCTTGGAGCTCTGTGATTAATCTACTGCTATGAAGAAAACTGATCACCCCTGATTTCCTATCCCCACCTCCTTGCTTTGTAATTTTGGTGTCAGTGTTTAACTCTTCAGCCTATGATTATAGTTTTTCTAGTCATCTCTTATGTGAATGTTGTCAAATGCTTTGAAATCTACACTTTTAGCTAGTATACCGTGTACTATTTCAAAATGACAGAATAATTTCAGTACTGTGATCTTTCTTTGCCAAAACGCTTGCTGGTCAAACCTGGTTATACCATGGTCTGTCTAAGATCAGCCATGTCTTCTGTAGGTAACATGAGAATTCCGGGGCGGTGTGTCTGGGCTTAAATAATTCTCAAGCATCCTTTGCTACCTTCCTTTTATGAGGAAACCCCTCTTAATTGCTGTCATCTTTTCTTTTTGGTTGGCTCCCAAAATGTTATAGTTATCAAGACTGACATTAAAGAAACCATTCAACTGATTAGTAATATGATCATCTTCCTTACTTTTTCCTTAAACTCTTGTGTGGTTTTTTTGCTATCCAGTTCCTTGACAAGTGTAGTATCCCTGACATAAGTTATTCATGTACCATAGTAGATTGTTCTTCAAAATGCAGTTTGACCCTTCTGTTCTTTTTTTTTTCATGTTATGTAAATTATCACTTCACTAGACAGTTTTCCAAATTTTGGAGGACCTCAGCCTGGCTTGAGCAGCTTTGCATACCATTGCCACTGGCTTTCCCATTCAGCTGTCAGAATGCATACTTCTGTATTTTTTTAAGTGTTTGTACTACTTTTTAAATGTGTTCCCTTTAGTTTTACCTATAGTGCCTCACTGACTACATACATTGTATCGAACATACCCTTACTAAATTCTATGTCACCCTTACTTCAGAGACTTGTCATTGGGAGACCATATAAATCACATCTAAAACTATTTAGATTAAGATTTGGATAGATGATCTGTGTCAGACTGCAATCCTTTTAGAAGGAGGGGAACATATGCCCGTATCTCAGGTGTTGTAGTTCATAGGCTGACATCAAATGTAGAGGTAGCTTAGCTGTCCCAAGCACTTGAAGTTTGGTGTTAAGTTTGAATGTAAACAGTCTCCTTTTTGGTGGTGGTACTACCTTTGTTCAGCAGTGTGGTAGAGCAGAGAAGCAGTGTGGGATTCACTGGTGGTCTCTGAGTCTTGTTGATGAAATGGGTGAAAAATGATGAAGTGGCTGGCAGAGAGGTGTCTGTATTCTCAGGGTGGTTGGTGGACAGTGAGGACACTGCATTTTTTAGTGCCACCTTGTGCTATAGCCTGCTGTGGGATAGTGCACTTTCAGTGATATTCCTGGTCCTAGCTGAGACCAGAACAGCTTACACCTGGGCACTTGGTGTGAGCAGATGTGCCTTACACACAGCTACTAAACCAAATAAGCCTGTGTGCGTAAAGTTTCATATTATTGACTGTGTGGAATCATGCAAGATTCGAACAATATCAGATGGGCACCTGCCCATACAAGCAATTTCATGGTTGTGTGAATGTGACACCTGAGTAGAGGCTTTCCTGTGTCCTTACAGAGTTAACATTCTACCACTATACAGTAAGAATGGTGTGAAGGGAAAAAGTGCTGCTTTTAGGCTCATGCTGTGCGCAACATGTGTACCTTTTGATATATATTAATCAATTAAGTAAGATATACACTTATGTGCCTCTATTGGGAATTAGTGATGGGAAATGTTTTCATATACTTGGGGATGGGCTTTGGCAGAGACCCCCAGAGACTTGGAGGTAATGAATGCATCTTTTTTCTAAAAGAAAAGTGCAGAATCCTCATCTCAGTTGAGTCAAGAGCAGAAAAGCGTCTTCAATGAAGATCTTCAGAAGAAGATAGAAGAGAATGAACGACTACATATACTTGTGAGTGAAACTTTTTTAACCTTTCTTTTTCGTTCAGAAGACTGTCACATGAACAAAGATAGAGAAAATAAAGTGCCATCTGAAAAATAGTGGGTTTAAAAGGTTAGTTGTATGCAAAACAGTAGATTAGATTGGATGGCTTATTTATAAAGATATTCACTGAACAAATGAGAAAGTATTTTGACTTCAGGTTCTTAAGACAGTATGGGGAATAACTCATATAATACGTGTTTTCTCATTTGGTTTTTTTGAGTTTTGGTGACACTTAGCTACTCTACTGAAAATAGCCATATAGGTGGTACTGGGTGGAAACTTTTTTAGTTCACTAGCTGTTTCAGAAAATACTTGCTGCAAGCTGCCATAATTAAGTCAGGAATTACTTTACTGAAATGGAATGCATTTCACTTTGGCTTAGAAAACTTGAGAAAAACCTTATGGCTCAAGTTTGATTTTTCAAGTGTCTGCTGTTAATGAGCAATATACTTAAGAAATGCTTGGTACTACAAACTTCAATAAACACAGAGTAGTTTGTTGCTGAATCTTTGTGAGTATCATCATAAAACTTCTATTTATCTGAGAACTAGTACTTGTTATTAACTTGGACTGGCTCATTGAGTTGGTGTAACTCATAGGACTAGATTCTGTAGTAAAATGAAGCTTTCATAGGAGCTTTGCTTTTCTTTTTTTAGTTCTTTGAAGCAGATGAGCAACACAAACGTTTAGAAGCGGAGCTGAGAACTAGACTTGAGGTTTTGGAAACTGATGCTGCCCAGCATCAAGCTGTAGTGGACAGTTTAACGAGGAAATACACGGATACCATAGAAAAACTGCAGAATGACAAAGCCAAATTAGAAGTAAGAAGTTTTTCTTCTACTTGCAAGTTTGAAAAATTCTGAAATGAAATGTCTTGTTGTGTCAGTACTTACATTGTGAGATTATCTTCTTGCATAAAGATCAAGTCTCAGACACTAGAAAGAGAAGCTAAGGACTGTAGGCTTCGAACTGAAGAATGGTAAGTGTTTTCATTTAATATAATGAAAAATTGATTTAAAGAAATAACTGCTATAAAATATTAACCGGATTATTTTTAGAGAATAATTGCTTTAAAAATAATTAAAGGAAAAAATATTTTGATAAAACTCAAAATACTGGGCGGTAGCACATTAACATCAAGACTGTGCAGGTCACACCCCTTTTCTTTCTGCTTACTATGCAACTAGACAATTCCACAGATTCAATTTTCAGTAAGAGCAGTTTTGTCACTGAGCTATTTTAAGTAGCTGTGAAGTTGATGAAAGCTTGAAGAGTTTGTTTGCAATGGAATGCTATAAAAAGTAAAGAAACCACTGAACTTGCATGAAACAAAGATATGTCAATTTTTTACAAACTGCTGCTAAAAGCAAAGCTTGGGTAAGGTACGCTGAGACAACCAACTGAAAAGAGTTTCAAAAAATCCCCCTTCACCCCAAAAGCTGCTTGAACAATTGCTTTTCCTTCAGCTATAATACGCTCAGATAGAATATCTGAAAGTTTTTGTTGAAGGATTGCATTGTTAGTTTTGGAGTACCTTCATTGTCTTCAAGACATGTTATAGAAGATGAGAAGAAGTTGAGAACTGTGGGCCAAATCAAATTAGGCTACACTTCTCTGAAGTTCATTATTAAGGTGCATTTTTTGAGGATATATGTGCACTATAGATCTTTAATGGATAAAACGCATAGTGAATGACCAGATAAAGAGTTCCTTTTTTCAAATGGTAACCCTGAAGTATGTATTTTAACTATTTTGATAGATGTGAACATACTTGAATTCCAGTCCTCTAATACAGGTCAGGGTTTCACTAAGAATGACTTGCAAAAGACAATGAAAGCTGTATTTTGCTGCTGTTTGCTTTTTTGTGGTGTTTGAAAACAGTCTTAATCTGCTACTGTTCAGTTCAGAGCACGTCTGTCATGTTCAATGATGACTGGGTAATTAATGTCATTGTAAGAAATTGTCCCTACCATTTGAGAAGGGAGGCCTTTTAAAAATAAAGGGACTTCTTTATTTTAAACACTCAAATCTGTATCTAATGAATGCATGACAGAAGATGTCTTTGAGAGTGCTGCTCTCCTGTCTTCTCCACTCTTTCAGGGGCAGGCATGCATTTGCCTCTGACAGCCACACTTTATTCAGTAAAGCCAGGGGATATGAGACTGGACAGCCTGCATGCCTTGAAAATTAAAGGGCAGAATGTAAAACAAGACGTATCAAACTACTTGTTTGCCATTCCTTTATAGTACTGCCCAGTGCTACTGTGGTTCATGCTGTACAGTTTCTATGCAATTTTGGAGCTGCTCTTAAGGAAAAATGTTTCTTAATGTGCATGAGCTACTTACTGGCCCCTTTCTTCATATCTTGCTTGTCTATTTTATTATTCTTTTTCCTTGTTAGTTCTGATAAATTTCCATGTATCAAATGTTCTTGTAAAAAAAGGAAAAAACTGTCACTTTGACACCTTCCCCCCCACCCTCCACTATATGTGCAGGAGTTCTAGATGTCAAACAGGAAGCAAAACAGTGAAGAATTTGGGGGCCTAAGTTGGGTAAGGTGTGGAATTTAGTCTGAACCAATATGAAGTAATCTTTGTTGACCTGTGTATATAATGCTGGAATATGTTACAGTTCATCTCAAGAATCTATACTAATGATATTAGTAATCTTAATAACTTAGGTTCACATCTATATACACAATTCAAGTGAAGCAGATCTAGTGAAAAATCACTTGAGAATGCATCACAAACATAATTGCCAAGTCTTGTGGGAATGGGCTCTATCATGGTAGTGTTTAAATATGGGGCTTTGAAAAAGCTTGTGAGGTATTTCTAAAAGTGATGTGGCATAGTTAACTGAGTTATCGACAACTCGCTCATTGCATAATGGAATACCGCATTGGATATGTAGTAGCTAATTTAAAGGCCCTTCTGCATTCCCGTTCAGATTCCAGTAGAAAAGAATACCTTCATACAGCTTATACAATAATTGCATAACTGGAAAATAATGTAAAGATTAACTCTCAAGTAAACTGAGCTTCTCAAGAGTAGAACTTAAGATTTACAACAGTTTATTGTATCTTTCACTGCATTTGGGGTTTAAAATACAATGTCATATTAAATATAACATAAAGGAGGAAAAATGATTCCTACTGTCTTATTTCTGTCTGACTTCTGGAAAGAGACAGATACCTGTACGCTCAAGGGATACTTACGGTAAGCTATGTAGTTGGTGATACAGATTAAATTTTAAAAGTATACATTGTGTGTGTGTGTTTTTTTGTTTGTCTTTTTGTTATTTAGCCAGCAACAGTTAAAGAATCTTCAATCAGCTTTGGGCAGTAGGCTGGAAGAATCTCTATGCATAATCAATGAAAAAGTACCTTTTAATGACACAAGTACGTATGGCTCTGGTCTGGGTTTCTTGTTTAATTTTGGTTATCCATCTTGAGGAAGTACTCCTTCAAATGTATTAGTTGTAAGAAATGTTGGGACATCTGAACAGACACTTGGAGGTAATTGTAACAAGTAGCCATAATATTCGCTATAATTTTCTTCAGTTATCTTAAGATATCAAGTTTTTATACTTGTATATCTCATGAAAATGAAAACTTTTGAAGGCTTTTGAGTAATTTGCCACTTGTCTTGCTTATTGTTGACAAAATATTGTTAAAAGATGAAGGAACACTGTCAATTTACTGGTTTCTCCACAAAGAGAATTTTTTCTTCAGTTACTGATCTCAGAGTATTTTTAGCAAGGTATATCTAAGAGTTACAGTAAGTTAAGATAGGGGTAAACTAGTGGCTGCAGAGCTGTTGACTTAATGAGGCATTGCATCAATAATGGTCTACATGTAGTATTAGTGGGAAGCCCATCAGCATGTCTCATGTCTGATCAGAGAATGCTCAGACTAGTTCTTATCTGTGGCTTGGCTTGGGCTCGTTCATCTCTTCAGGGAAAAAACCCTTTGAATTTGGGGCCTTTTACCTGAAGCAACTTTTTTTCTGCTTCCTTTCCAACTGCTACTAGATAAATTGAAGTGCAGAGGATACTGTGAAAATAGAAGTGCTCGGCCTTTTGTATTGTTTTGGTACAAGAATCAGTTAGTATGTTCCAGATCAGTGCTGTGTACTGGGTGCTTTTGTAAATAGGTTGAACACGAGGTTGTCCTTGGGCAGACAGCAGCCTCTACTCTTCTGGCAGTGAGACTAGGACGACCTGGAGTAGTGAAAAAGCTGAAAGTAGTGGAGAAGGAACAGCGAAGGGAAAATAGGCTGTTGAATTTCTGGTAGACTTTATTGGTAGCATTTACATTTTTCATTCAGTTTAAAACTTGATGATAATGTTTGGAATAGCCTTGGGTTCTGTAAAAGCTGATCTGGCAGGGTGCTGCAGGGATGAGCCTTCCAAGTTCTCCACTGGGTTGGCAATCCAGTCAGTTTTGGTTTAGAAACACCAGATCATCTTCTCTTTAGGAAATGCTGACTTTCATACAGCATGTTATGCTTTGCGCAGTAGTCTGGAAGAATATCTATGCATAATCAATGAAAAAGTACAAGGTGTTGGTGCCTTGAGCTGATACCCTTTTCACTTTTTTCCCCTCTCACAAAGATCACCGCCTGGCATCTGCTTCTCTGGCTTCTTCAGCTCTTCCCCCCCGCCCCCCAAGTGGTTATCACTGTACTGAGAACTTTGATACAAATAATTTGTTTATCTGCTCACTCAGCTGCCATAGCATAATGTTTTTGCTTGTGTAGAAAACACTAAATAGTGGACAGAACTTTAGTGATAAAAGAATGCAAGAAAGTCACGAAATACGTCTGCTATGGATTCCATACGGTCTTGCTATAGGGTCTGTAGTTGGTTTTAAGTATAACTAGCAGTTGGCTTCAGTTTCAGTAACAATCAAATGGCTTATTGACTGCTAAGCATGACTTCAAGAGTAGAAAGATAACGAAGTTTTCAGAAGCATTTCTATATAAGTAGGATTTGGTAACTTTGGACAGTGTTTTTTGTTGTGAATACAACTACCTCTTCCCATGTGTTATTTGCCAAATGTGAGTGATAGAAAAAGAGTAAGAAGCTGTAAATTCTCTTGTGTGCAAATTTTAAACTAAAAATAGTTGTTATTTCATTTTAATTGAGGATGGATTTGATCCCTTCTAAATCTTTAAGACTTTGCAAGCTGTTCTCTAGGTACAAATATCCCTCTACTTCTTTAAAAATTGTGCCTGCTTGTAATGGAATAATCATTCCAGTTGCTGTATAACTGGAACAGAATGCTGAAACATGCGGAAAGTGCATCTTATTCTAAATTATCCACAAATCAGTACATACAGGAGCTTTTTTTTAAACAAGCAAACAATTGGAAAAAATCCATTCATCTTATTTGAAAGTCCCTGGAATGTAATTGAAATTTGAAGATCTTGAATTCTTCATGGCTTTTTTTAAAAAAGTTTTTTTCACTCTTGTTAGTGATGAATACTCTTCCGTTAGGCAAGAGGATTCTGCTCTTACCTAGCAAATTCGGGGTGTTCAGACAGTTAAATTTGATTTATAGTCTGAGGCAAGTACAGAAGTGCTTTCTCTCAACCTAGTCACACTTCTGAAGTGAACGTGTTTAGGCCTACTCTATTGAAGCCAATTATCTGTATCTTTTTAGTTAACATTACTTACATGAACTGCAATATTACTGCAATGAAATCTTATATTTAAAAAAAATTTAATCACTATTTACCAATAAGTGTCTCTTAAAAAAACATGCTTTAATAAGTGCATATAACTCAATTTTTGTCCTGTAGGATCTAATAGATACAATGCTCTGAATGTACCGCTACACAACAGAAGATACCAGGTAAGCACTTTTTGTGGCTTTATGTGTAAAGATGCAGCTTTCTACACAATACTGAATAAAAACAGTCATTTTAGTGACCCAAAGTGGCAGAAGATAGCCCATCTTACTGTTATGATATTCCAAGGAAATTTCTGTCCACAGAACCTCTGTGCTTTTCACAGGTAGCCTATACTGGTCTTGTGGCAAGGAGGCAAGTTGCCTGCTCACCTCGCTTCACTAAAGCCAATTCATTGACTACTGGCTGATGATCACTGTGGGTATTAACTGAGGCGTGCCTTTCTAGAAAGAATGGCAAAAAGGTTTTTGTCTCCTGTTACAGTTATAAGAAATATTCCTTTACTATGCCAACCTGCAGTAAGTTAAAACTTGAACATTTAATTTTCAAAGTTGATTTAAGCTACATTAGTTTAGAGGTCTTAAGCTCTTTTTTGTTGAAAAAAAGTAGCTTTGGTTATTTAAAAAACAGTTTCTGTTCATTACTGTAATTTCATCAATTTCCTTAGGAATGTGGTTTACACAGCATTCAAAAATGAGCATTAGTTTTCTGTGAATAGCTGAATATATTAAGGCTTTTTACAGTAGTAAATCAGATACCCTGATGCAGCCAATAGTTTCTGGTTTTACTGCCACTGAGGATGGGCTCCTCAGCACTCAGTGTTTTTTTTTTCTCTTTGCTTGTATAGTATCTCTTCAACCGACAAGTTAGTGGATTCAGATGCCACTGTAGAAAGATTTTAAATAGCTGTTTTCTCCTTTCTTCAGAAGTGCCTATAAAGAGACCTTGTTCCTAATATGTCTGCTGTGAGAACAGGTGACTTGCTGTCCAGTTTTATGCCTTAAGTCAGTGTGTTGCTCAATACTAAGAAAAATCTGAACAACTGCATGGAGAGTATTTCCCTTTACTATTTTCTGCTAGCGCTATGTTGGCCAGCCTTGTGCTTCAAGATCCGCAGCCTTGAAAATGTTCCAGGACAGATTTTTACGACTGACTTTGCCAGTGGAGACAAAATGCTGGTGTATTAGCACAGGCTGCAGTGTAAAGGACAGCAAAACAGTAATATTGTCTGTTTTCCATCCTTGCATACATAGCTAATTAACATACACAATTTGAGTATGACGACTGCATTAACTACTCGCCACCATCCGTGATCCACAATCAATATTCACTAGATTTAATACTTCATTGAAGCATTAGGAATACATGTCTGAAGGATAAGTCATTTTTGGCTGAAATGCTACTTTGACCTTATTCTCTCCTCCATAAATCACAACAGTGTGGTTTTCTTCTCTGTTGCCTTTGCTTTTTCAGAATGTTCCATTTTGGATTAATTTCGTGGATCCGTCCCACTTGACTGAAGCCACAGAACGGCCTTATTCATAAGCAGCAGCTCAGTTCTTTCCAGATGGGAGATTAAGAATTGAGTGGTACTGGCTAGAGAAGCAGATACCTTTTTATTCTGGGAGAAAACCTCATTGTTTTTTACTAACTAAAGTTAGGTTTTCTTACAACCAAGTGTTACAAATTTCTCACTATCATCACCCTGAAAGAACTGAACTGCTGTCAAGAATTAGTCTATTGGTGTTTAGAAATCTTAATTTCAAAGATGTTTTCTGTAATTGTAAAGCAAATTGTAAAGCAAAGTGTCACCTGTTGTGTGAAATAAAAATATACTTTGTCGTCACAGAAAAACATGGCCTTCTGTGTGGCATTGTAGTTTATTCATAAACTTAATTCTTAAAGTTAAAGGTAATGCTGCTATGTATTTTAGGCTGAGCTAGTAACAAGAAGGAAATCATTAATAGCAATTTTTTGTATCCAGCCAATTTTTTTTCATATTTAGGTACGTGTCAAATATAATAATTTTATAACTGTCTTTACAGCTGAAGTTGCGAGACCTTGCTGGCCAGGCGCTGGCTTTTGTTCAAGAACTTGTAACAGCTCTTTTGAACTTCCATACGTACACTGAGCAGAAGGTGCAGATCTTTCCCATTGATTCTGCAACAGACGCTATATCACCATTAAATCAGAAGGTAAAGCTTACAGATTTAAGCTAGAAGTATATTCAATTATGTAGACTTTCATGAGTGAATAATCTTAGTCATGCAAACTTCTGCCACCTTTACTGGAATGCTATGAGCGTGTTGCTGAGACGCAGCCTCTCCTGCATGAGTCTTTTTTCTTCTGGGTGAATTCTCTGGAAGTGGGCGAAGGTGTAGGTGCAGAGAATCCTTTTCCCCTATGCTTCTACTACAAGAGTAATATGTTAATTAAATCAAGGCTTTGCTGGTTAAGAGCTAAATTAAAGTGCATTTGTCAAAAAGTTCATCTGACTTATTTTAAAATAATACACAAATATTGCACTGCTAAACAGATGCTTGTCTTAGTTAATGCACTGGGGCATGGGAGATTTTGAGGCAGAAGGTCTTGTATTTCAAGTGTTTGACTGTAATGTGAAATAAACTGGATGTAAGGTAGGTTTATGAAGGAGAGAACTTGGACTCTCTTCCCTGGTCAAAAATAAACTTCATAATCTGATTTTGGGCTGTTTGTGTAAAGACTTTTCCTGTAAGTGGTCTGAAGCTTCAAGTCTGTAAAGCATTTAGAAATTATTATGAGAAACTTGACTTGTCTCTTTCTGTGCAACTTTTCCGAGAGTATCGTTCAGAGCTGTTAAGCGGCATCTTTTGACTTTCTATGCCATGGAGCATGGAAAAGAACTTAGTGCACAAGAGCTTGTGTGGGGATGTATATATGTATGCTTTGGAATAAAATGGCTTTAAAATCTGAGTTGTTGAGTTCATAGTGCAAATGGACCTATATGCATTTAAGTTACTGGGTGACAGTATTTTCTTATTCAGACTATAATTTCAATTTAGTAGTTTGTAGGGCTCAGACTTAAGCTACTGAGATGCATGTGATTTGCATTCATCAAATGGCTGCAATGCATGTAATGGCAATGTTAACTATCACAAAACTTTCCTGTTCTTGGGAAGACCTCCTTTAATCTCTTTGCAGGCAACAAATGTATGCTTGTGAAGGTGTTTATCCAGTAGAGACATCCCACTCTATTCACCTTCTCAGTTGTTCCAGCTATTTGAATCAAGAATACACTTAGAGAGAGGTTCAGCATAGATCTTAGTTTCAGGACGTTTTCTTGCTCCTGCTCAGGAAACTCAAAGGTACTCAAAATTGCATATCCTTCTTGTGAAAACTATGCAGCTTTGTCATCTTCCAAATTCTTTCGGACAGGAACGGTGTCTCCTTGTTTATGTGGCCCAGTGTGCTGACAGACACTACTGCACTACTAAGGGAATAAAATCGGGTTTCTTAGACATTGCTTCTCACGTGGTTTTTTTCTTAATGTCCTAGTTAACACTTCTTTGTTGCTTTTCACCAGAGAGGAGTGCTTTCACACAGCTGAAACCTGCAAATTAATCAGAACTGTAATTTGATTCTCCTTTTCTGATAATTGACTCTTCAGTAGTTCAGGCTTTGTTTGTTTTCATAATTATGTCTCTTGTAGCCTGCTCCATCGTGTATTCATGACCTAATTGCCTCAGTGCATGCTACCTCTCAGGGTTTTTGCAATGACTTTGTGACTTTCCAGTGGTGAAGCATCTTTTATCACTCACTGAAGCTGCTGTTGCTCCTGTATTTTTGATCAATTTATCTATCTGCTTGGAAATGTTCTCAGTGTGTTAGCTCCTCCACTGAGTGGTTCAAGAACCTCCCCTTAATATGGTAGAGAAAATGAGACAAGTGTCAGGTAGTGGCTTGGCACACTTGCACTGATTTATTTTTCCCCAACTCCAGGTCTTGTCTGGCGCTTTCGAGCTATTTTCCCCACCAAACACTCAAAGTAGATGTGGACAATTCCCTCCCAGGTTCAAGTATTCCTTTTCTCTTTAAGTATTGGATTGCTGGGTTCTGCTGGGTCTTCAGCATTGTGCCAGATAACTCCAGTCCTCTCTCTTGTCAAGTCAGGAGCATTCTGCATGTGTTATTTCTTCCTCCTTAGACTTAGGAATTCTCTCTAATTCCATCCAGATTTGTGCATGCATGAATGAGAGCTTGGCATCTCTCTTTTCTTGTTAACACTGTGTTACTGCACTATAACAATACAAGGAATAATTAAAATTTCTCATGCCCTATTTGCCTGGGATCTTTAGCTGCTATTGTGGTATAAATGATCAAAGGTGAAGGTATCTGTCTGTGGGGTAAAATAAAAGCCAAGATCACTTGTGACTACTTATGTCAATCTATGGAAAAAGCTTTTTGTCGTACGATGGTATCAAAATTGAAAGCTGATGGTACTGTTACATTTTGATTGTGTGTAAGAAAGAACACCTTTGTTCTCAGGTATACTTTTTTGAAGGTGAAATTAGCCACAGAATTTATTTAAACAATTTTTAGCAAAGTCAGGCAGTTCTGCGAGGCCAAAGTTTCGTAATTGCCCAAACCTGTCATAGTTCTTGAAAGCAAGAATTCTCCCTTTGATTAATTACTGTTCCATCCTTTCTATTGGCATAAGTGTGCTTTGACCCATGTTGAAAACTGGACTGGCTACAGATAAAAATTAAAATGTATCTCTTGCTGTCAGTTTTAATTGGTCTTAGTTCTTCAGTACTTTGCACAGCAGATGTTTGTTCTGATGCACAGGACAAGGGCTGAGAGGCAAACAGCAGCTGGGAGGGAAGCTAGGGTAGTTTATTCTGGTGGCTTAATGGTGCATGGATCTAGCCATAATTTGATGGAGTTGAGCAAGGAATGCTAGAACGTTTAAACTTAAAAAGCAGGGGTTTGGTGCACTGTGCATGGTAGTTGAAATGAGATAGCATGCTGTGGCAAAGCCCTAGATGGGGTTTTGCCTGGACTTCAATTGTGGCCTTCACTATTTCTCACTTTCCCTCAAGGTGTGCGTTTGTGTGTCTTGTAGAAGAGGTTGCTGTATATCACTTGACTATTATATCTTATTATTAATGTCCTGGGGATCATTTAAGATGACAGGTGCTTTGCTAAAGTGGACCATTCAGTTGTTAACTTGAAACAGTTTGCAAGAGCCTTTAGCAAGCACCATTTTAAAATCTCTCTGTACTCAGTTCTCACAGTATCTTCATGAAAATGCGTCGTATGTTCGCCCTCTGGAGGAAGGAATGCTTCACTTGTTTGAGAGTATTACAGAAGATACTGTGACAGTCCTGGTAAGATTTCTTATTTTTAGTATTGAAAAAGATTTTTACAGAGCAAAAATACTTATGTGTTGTTTTTCCTTCCAGGAAACAGCTGTGAAACTCAAGGCCTTCTCAGGAAACTTAGCTTCCTACTTATGCTTTTTAAGAAAGATTCTTCCTTACCAGTTAAAAAGGTACTTTTGATTTGATAGATCAAATTAAAGAGGCACTAAGTGTCAGGCATGCATCACTGTCAGCATCTACAATTCAAATATTAAGTCATCCCTTAAAGCACTCTGGCTTAAAAGGCAGAATTTTTTTTTTTTGCCTGCTGATTTTTGAGCCTTTAGGTTATGCATTTTTTTTTCAGCTGGGCATTAGAGCTAAACATGTATTTTAAAGCCTTTTTTTTCCCCCCTCATAGATGAGACTTTAATGAAAGCTGCACAGATTTTTAATGTTTCTTAATGTTATTCAATAGCATTGATACTATTCAAGTATGATATTCTAAAGCTGTTAATTTCTTGAGCCTGTCCAAGATTACTTATCATGCAGTAAATACTGCAATGTAGTAGAACTTAGCCACATGCACATCCTTTCTGCAGTGAGTGTCTTTGTTCCCGAGTGGGTCGAAGGGAGGTGATACATTAGTGCAAAGGACTGCTTAAAAAGAGGTTTTGTATTAAAGAAGAAGAAAAAGCTTGTTTTATGCCACCTTTATACCTGCTGTCCTGCTCTTTAGGAAGTAAGAGGTAAATTATATATGATAGAGGAAAAAGTCTTTAAACTGATGCAGTTGGTTCCTTGCTGTGAGTGTAAACTGGTCCTGGCTTGTGTTTGAAGCTCTTAAGAGTGGGGATAGTACATGCACACAGTAATCTTCATATATTGCAAAGTTACTCTGATATGTTAACCTTTCTAAAATAAATTCTTAGTCTATTATTGCTTTGGACTGCAGATGTAGAGAACACTAGTTATCTACTCCAAAACTCATTAACTTGTTGGTTTTTTTTAAGATAATTGCTCACTTTTTAAAAAATATAATTCATATATTCCTAGTTTGGAAGAAGAGTGTGAGTCTTCTCTTTGCACAGCTGCTTTAAGAGCTAGAAATATGGAGCTACACAAAGACATGAAAAGGCTGACTGCAGTCTTTGAGAAGCTACATACATACATTAGTCTTCTTGCGTTACCAAGTAAGTGCCACTTTTGTCTGTTGGTTACATTGTGACTGGAAGGTATAGTTCTCCTTTCTGACGAGTTTAAAAAGAAACAAACCAAAACCCTAAAATAAACCAACCCCCTCAAAAACCCCACCACACCAAAAAAACACACACACACAGAAAAAAAAAAAAATCCCACTTCTATGATAGAGGAAAACAAGGTTAACTCTACTCTTAAGGTACAGTCTAAACTATGGGGCAAGTGAGTTCTGCAGTATCATCTGTCATATTGGACCCTCTTTGATCCAGGCTGGGAGGCTGAGCGTGGTGTAGAGCGTTTCCTTAATGCTCCGTCCTCTTCCTTCTGGATAGATGTGGGTATGGTGCAGATGTGGAAATTACCAAGCAGTCACATGTACCGCATTTTAGATAGTAACAGTTAACTGTAGAGGAGAAAAAAGTCAACGTAGGTTTTTATAGTACAATTGACAGTATGTCTTTTGTCATCTCTTAATCATAAAATTGTTAATAAACTACATTTTATTACTAATTACCACTTCCAGTTTCTGTGCTATTAAATTACATCTCTCATGGTAATGACAAAGTAAAATCAAGTAAAACCTTTGTGTTTGTGTGTGGGGAAACTATATCCAAATGCATACTGTAAATAATAAGAGGAAACTGTTACTATATAGCTTCAGGTTATTTCAGTCTTCACTCTTTAGAAGGATCCAGATGGTCTCTCCTACAACAGCAAGCGTGTAAATCTTTCTGCATGCATAATTGCTTTTTGAGACCAAAAGAGTTGATATTTGTAAAATCTGAACGAAATTTAAGAAACTTGGAAGTCTTCTACCTGCCTGCTCTGGCAAAATTTGGTGTGTGTGTGTATATATCTCTAATATTAAAGGAAGGGGAAACTTTAAGTAAATGAATCTGTTATGATTCTGTAGTTCTAAAGATCGTACCCCATGCAAATGTTTCTAGTAGGTGGAAATCAGATCATGAAGAATCATCTTTTTTTCATCATGGTTGAATGTTTTGTTTTTGTTTTTGTTTTTTTTTCTTCATGGTACTTTTAGGTACAAAACCAGAAGGACTTCTTAGGACAAATTACAACTTTGTGTTTACAAACATTGCTACAAGTCTTCATGGATTTCATGACATTTTAAAAGGTGAGAGTACAGGAATAGTGGTATGTTTCAGCTCTGCTTTTTTCTGTTTAACATAGCACACATGCATTCTCTCTGTAACAATGTTAAATGTGTAATATGTGATAAATCTGGTTTGTTTTGCCTTTACAAACTAAGATAAGAAACTAAACATGCCACCTACTTATTTTAGATACGCATGCATGTTTTTCATGCCTCCATTCTGTTAGCTTTGTTCTTCTAAATTGCTGGAATATTTAATTTAAGCATTCTAGATCTTCCTGAGTAGTATTACTTTAGTTATAGAACTTCATTGCTCTAGTGACACTAGTGTACAGAATAGAATGCCTTTAAATATACATATCTCCCTCCCCTTCTGTACTAGTCCCTGCCTTCAAAGTGGAATTTTTCCTTACAATTTTTAGGTTGATTACCATTTTTAAGATGAGTAAGTAATCAAACCTTACAAAGAAGTCTGTTTACCTTTTGAATCTTAATGTCCTCATTGAAAATGGCGAAGTTCCTTTTTATCAGAAGGACATGGATATGTTACGTTTTCAGTGATATTTGGTTAAAAGTCAAACTTAGGAAACACTGATGTTTCTGTGTATCCTAGAATTTCTGTACCATGTAGCTGTTCCTAGAGAGAAAGTAATCCATATAGGTGAATTGTTTAAACAGCTGACTGGGATTAAAACATTAGGCTTTTATCATTTTAAGGATAATTTTTTTGTTTCTTAGTAATGTCAATAGAATTGCCCCATTTTGCAGTGTCCCTATTTAAAAAAAAAAGAGAACAACCAACTACTAGAGATTGTACCACAAACAAAATGAGACACTAAACCAAGAGTTTTGTAACATAGATAACTTTATTGATAAATACCTTCTACCTTTTAATATAGTTCCTGTAATGTAAAACCAACCCAATTTACACTTCATGAAAATAAATAAAGAAAATAACAAAGTACTAAAGAAAACTGCCAGTAAAATTTATTAGCTAGCAACAGAAATGTGTTTAACACCTTGCACTCCCATACTCCAGAATGCTTGATTTGACACTTCTCCCTTCCAAACCCAAACTCACTTCCAACTGCTTAAGCTTGCCTCAAATTATAACTTCTGGTGGTGGTGGTCTGATTTTTCTCCATTCTGTAGCAATAGTACTTTATTATAAAATAGGTGCACAGTGTTCACTTGTCAAATAATTACTTGCTCTTAATTAGACCTAGTTGGGAATGTTTGTTCTTACATGATAAATACCTGAGTTTTTTAAAATGTTGGTGCTGTTGAAATTAGTGTATTTAAGCTAAGATGGTTTTGTGAGTGACTTTCAAAAAGTCTCCTGTGTGTTTTTTTTCTCTCTGAAGACTGTTCTTGTCCTGAAAGAATTCTAGAATATAGGAAGTAGCATTTTAAATTTCTGGTAGTCTTTTAGACTTGCTCTGAAAGAATTAAAATACTTTTCCCTTCTAAGTCATGTAAGCTTAAGAGTCAGATATTGAACAGGACTAAAAATTCTGCCTTTAGTGTCCTGATGTAAACATACGTAAATGGAAACTATACTTGTGGTATGAAATGCTATAGATCCACTATATAGCTATGACTTTTGGGATACAGAGTACACTTAAATATACACCTTTATTCTGCCTTGTGTAACGGGCATAATGTCTATTCCTTATGATCACAAAGTTGTCCAAGGCAGTATACCAAAGAACTAAGTATCCAGAATAAACTTCTATACAACTTGCTTAAAGAGTGGAAAAGCGTTTAAAGCCAGAGGTCATAAGCTGAATTTGAAAATTGTTGCTTAAATAGACAAAAAAAAAAGTAATTTGACATAACGTCTTTTCTTTTTCTAGACATTTCCAAGCACTACAGTCAGAAAGCTACTTTAGAACAAGACCTTCCAACAGCCACACAGAAACTCGTAACTACAAATGACTGTATTTTATCCTCTGCTGTGGCTTTAACAAATGGAGTGGGCAAGGTAATGGATATTTTTGTTTCAATATAATGCCCTAACTTGTGCAGGTATTGTTTAAAAAAACTTAATTGAATGATTTGGAAAATCTAGGTGTGCCTCTGATACTAATAATCTATAGTATCAGGTTTGTTCTAAGGTATTTTGAGGCAACAAGAAAAAACAACTCAATGGGTGATAAAAGTAGATACTGTGAAGAGGACACTTTGCATTAGTGAGGTCCAACTTATGTGGAAGAGCCTGTAGCTTGTTTGAATTTCTTGTTGTAAAGTCCAGTTTCACTAAATAATTGTCTTTCTCTTGACAGAGTAATTGCTTTTCTAAATCTTTCTGGTCAACTTAATTTGAGAAGTGACTTTTCTTGATTTGTCTAGATTGCCTCGTTCTTCAGCAACAACTTGGATCACTTCACTACTTCATTGAGCTATGGCCCTAAAGCAGGAACAGAGTTTATCAGCCCTCTTTCAGCTGAGTGTATGCTGCAGTACAAGAAAAAGGCGGTTGCTTACATGAAGTCTTTGAAGAAGGTTTGTTCAGCTAGCATGCTTGCACAGAGAAAACACAAATCCGTTGATAGCTGGTTATGCCAAAGAGAATACAAACTAAGGATTTTCAGTATTTGGAATAGATTTCCCTGTGAATGAGAATCTTTGACTAAGGAAATGGAACCCTTAGAGCAATAATGCTAGTGAAAAATTTACAGAGTGTAGTTGCCCTCACAACTGAAGGTACGTGCCAGTTCTGCCATTACCCATTTCCACTAATTATTTCTGTGCCAAGACTCCAAGGAGAAGAGGGCAGCTGCTTATTTAAATTTCCTCTCATATTCACCAGGAATATGGAGTGAATGACATCATATTCTTATACTTGCATTCAGTGGAAGNGGGGAAGCAGCTGAAGAGGAGAAAATGTGCTGAACCAAAGGATTGAACACAAATCTCCCTGTTGTCTCCATAGAAATTAACAATGAAGTGATGGTGTACTTAACAGTTATCATTAAATCATTTCATGCAATGTCTGTAAAGTGGACCTTAAGATTCATTTTATCATTAAGTAACACTAGAGTTTTCTGAGCACTCTTTAATCAGGTGTGCGTTTTGGGGCAGTATTTTTTGTGAGCTTAAACCATTTTTTCCTACTGGCTGGTAAACATTTGGAAGATGTTTTTCTTCCCTTGACTGAAGTAAGGAGGGCAATAAGAAAATAGATGTAGAATATGTGTTCTGATCTACTGTGAAAAATGTTTTGAGGTTTCTTTTATCCTTCTGTAGCCTTGTGCGGATTCAGTGCCTTATGAAGAGGCTTTGGCTAATCGCAGAGTTCTTCTGAGTTCCACAGAAAGTAGAGAAGGACTTGCACAACAGGTATTCTGGTATAACTTCTACTAACATATATGATAGTGTATTTTATAAACGTAAAGTTGTATAAAACCATCTCCTCATATATGTGTTTGATTGTTAGTACATATATATGCATATACTGAAGCTTAAAATTAGACTGCAGATGTCATATTTGTAGAGTTTGAAACTAAAACTCATCCTTTTCAGGCAGGATTATCCAAGACTTGTTCTTCTTCACCTGCAGAATGTGTGCATAGTTAGAGACAGAATTATGCCATTGATGTCGTCATTTATAAATACAAGAAGTCAGGCAATCTTTCATAATTCAAATAAATGCAAAATAAAGGCAAGAACAAGGCATACTGAAGTATTCATTTCTAATGTTACATACAGTCTTCAGTGCTTTTTTGGACTATGCAGGATTTATTAGCACTGGTTAAGAACAATTATTTTTCTTTTCAGTTGAAGTCTATTAATAGATTAGTTTATCATTCTTGCAGTGTGCACTTTCTATTTTTTTTGTGGAAGGTGAGGCAAAGGAAAGGTAAATGGTATTTCAAATGCATATAAAGAGTGCCCACCTTCTCATATGAATGAGACCAACTAACCGATTAATACTGAAACTTCTTTATTTGCTTGAACGTTCAGACTGTGCTTGAGTCACCATCACTGAACTTTCACAGAAGAAAAATACTTCCATGTTTTTCTTGTAGTGGACATTATTCAAAGTGTGCTAGTAGGGATGAAATGAATTTCAACAGAAATGTGTGGAGTGAATGATGTGTACTATTCCATAGTTGATTTCTTATCTGGACAAATGGGTTCTTGTCTGTGTGAGGTGGAGCAGCTGGGAGGGGAGAGATTGTTTGTCTTCCTAAAGACTAAACCATGATGCTAGCATAGAACAAGACAATACTAGTGCCAGACACACATCTCTGAAGTTTTCATAAAATTTTTCCCTGCTTTGATTTTTCACCTAATACGGTGTTGCCAGTGCTATGAGCTGTAACTTTGTGATGCATGTTTACATAGTAATTTTTCACACATGACCACGGTTAAGTGTACAGCTCGAATCAGTAGCTGTTTACCTGCTGCATTATCATTAGCTCACTTACGTGATGGTTTAAAATAACACTATCTTCAAACACTCTCTGTGTGTGACTTTTTTCTCCTTGTATTCAATAACCTGGACTGTAAACTTTCCTTCCTAAAGGTCCAGCAGAGTTTGGAGAAAATTGCAAAACTTGAACAAGAAAAAGAACACTGGATGTTGGAGGCCCAGCTAGCTAAAATAAAGCTAGAGAAAGAAAACCAAAAACTGAAGAACTCTCTTAGTGGACATTTAACTGAAACTATACAAGAGCGTTCTGTTTTGCCAAATGTAGCTGAACAAAAGAAGGAAATGACAGAAAAGAGTCAGACGGAACCTATTAAAAGTACTAGTCTGGTAAGTGACCTTTTTTCCTTCAGTAGAGGAAAATCCACTTTCTTCAGTAGTAGTACTGTTTGATCAGTGGAACACTAATAACGAAAGCTTTTTGACTGTGAAATGCATTCACATTTGGGCTTCTTGCATTTGCAAAGCTGCTTGCTAATACTTTCTGCAGAGTTTGGAACTTCTTGGCTTTTGAGACTTTGGTATCCTCAGGATCATGGAGGCATTTTTGTAGTTCTGTACATGTATGACCATGGGGGAAATAATAGATGCTTAACTGATAGATTTTTCTGACTCTGTAGTCAGGAAGCCTTGCAAGTAGTGTATATCTCAGGTTGGCTCTGAGTTTCTTTCCAGTACTTTTTTCATCTGTAGATATGTTAAAGCAAATGGAAGTAGGTAATTAGTATTTTTAAATGGGTTGAAAGGCTTACTACAAGCTTGTGCAGCATAATTTAATTTTAACATGAAGCCATTCAAGTTTTCGGTGCTGTCTGGAACACTTAATTTTTACGTAACTTTCATACATACATACATACATACAACTTGGGCTCAACAATTGCATTTGGATATGGCATGCATTCTGTACTTGCTCTTTTGTGTTGGGTAAATGTCTCTCCTGTTTACTGCTAGTATTTAAAAGAGGTTTGCCTTTCTTCTGAATTACCACTTCTGAAATGGTATTAATAGGGATGTCACCTGTAAGAAAGAAACAATCTACTTAGCTCAGCACTCGATAGAATTCTTCCTTTTTTTCCCCTCACTACTTTCCTGCTCCAGGATAAAAATGACCTGTGGGTTATTTTGAAATCCCCAATTTTGAAGTAAACTGACATTTTAGCTTTTTGGTCCTATATTTGATCTATTAGGAGTTTGAGGAGAATGGCTTTTTCTAGCTACAATGCTTAATGTAACTCACAGGTCAACAATTTGTATAAGTATTTCCCATAAACCTAAATCTCTAGTCCTGTTGAGGTCAGAAAAAAACCCTCTTGACTTTATAAAGACATTCTTCCATTAAACTAGTTATTTGCATACACCCCCCTGCTAGAGTTCGGTCAGGGCTTCAGACTGAACTGTCAAACTGGAAGGAATTCAGAAGGTACTCAGAAAATCCAGGAAGGGTTTCCTTGCTCTTCAACCTGGAAAGTAATGTTTCAATTTACTAATGTATCTCTGAATTAGTTTCATGTAATCAAGCAGTTGCATAATCATAGAAGCTAGCTGCATCTTGTTCTGTTGCTTTTTCCCTGTGTACATCATAAGGCAAAGGATATATTTGGAAAGTTGGTGTCAGCTTTAATTTGGTTCAAGGCATTAATGCCTATTATTGCCCTTGTTTGTGTTACAGGTGGAATACTTAAATTTGGGTTTAATTTTAACTGTTGCAAGATTTGTATTTTTTTTAATTTAAAGTCTTTCTATGACTGAAGCCAAAATGACTTGCAGCTAGAGTATCTATTTTTGCAGTTCTCACTTAAGCATATTTTCTTCCTTGTTCTAGATTGGAATGTTGACTATAACTACTGATAATGAAAAGGTAATCTGTTTTAAATATCATTGAAGTACATCTGGTAAATACTTCAATTCTCATTCTGTTAAACTTATTCCAAAGGTCTAATTTACCAAGAATACCGTTGTATAATGGCATGTCACCCATGTAGCCTGTGTAGTATATTTTCAAGCTTCTGAAAGCCATGTATTTCTTAACTTTCTTTTTCTGCTTAGTGAACTGTTATCTTTTTATTCATGTAAGCAGTTTGGAGCAGTGTGAGCTGTGGTCCAGGCCTGCTCTCTGTAATTTGAGGAAAGCATTGGCCTGTCTGTACTTCAGTAACCCTAACTGCATTCCAAGCCTTAATTCTTAACTTCTGAGGGAGGGATAAAGCTGGAAAAAAAAAAAGTTCACTGACTGTAGTACCTGATGTTTAACACTTAAGTACAGGCTATCGCAAACCAGAGCTCATGCCAAAGAAACTTTGAACCAGCTGTCAGACTAAATGTTAACTCTTTTGTTTAGCACTGCTGTAGTGTAATGCTTGCCCCGGCAGGAACATAGCAGTGTAAGGTTCAGTGCTTTCCCTTTTCTGACACAGCAGGGAACTGATGTGTGTTTTAGTTTACTTGTTCTCTTCTTCTGAAGGTATTATTAAAAAGGGGGTGAGGGGCAGATAATGACCTATGTAAGTTCTTAAAAGCTACTGCATAGTGCTGAACTTGAAGGTAATGACAAGTCATGTGAAAGCTGCCTCTAGTGGGTTGCTCTGTAACTTACAGTAAACTGGTGAGTTGTGGCTTTTTTAAAGTTCAAATGGCTAAAGAAGCTTCTGGAACATGCAACATTAGAAATAGTTTTGACTGTTGTGAGCTTCTGAAACTTATTTATGTGAAGGAATTTTTCATTGTTGGGGAAAAGCCAGGAAGTTTTTATCTAGGTGAAAGCAGTCCACTTCTGCAATGGATTTTCATCTTCATCAGAGACTTGATACATTAAATCAAGCTAACTTCTTATATCTTCAGTCAGCTCTTTGCCCTTTAAGGGAGTCTGACACCAAGAGTCACCATCAGAGTGACAAATTGCAGAGTGACCTGCTGTAATTTGTCTATTGTGTTTGGGGAATTTAGTGCTTTTGGGTAGAGCAGCCAGGCCTCAGGAGGGAAGAAGAGAAGTCCTCAGTATAGAGGACAATGTTGTGATGTAAGTGTTCAGTCTACTACACATAAATATCTGTCTGCTTAAATTTTTGCTTTGCCAGGCTCCAGATGTTGAGTCTCGTGAAGACCTGATAAAAAACCACTATATGGCAAGGATAGCAGAACTTACGTCTCATCTGCAGCTTGCTGACAGCAAATCAGTACACTTCCATGCTGAGGTGAGCATGCAGGCAGTGTCTGTACTGAAAACAGTAAGTCGTTTTTTGAACTTTCCACAGGCAAGAGTTTTGACACTGAGTTTAAATATATGGAACATAATGTTTCATAAAAACCTGTTCCTGGAATATGGTTTTTTTTGGTCTGTGGTATAGTATGCATAAAAATGGACACTGTAGAAAGATATTTTTTTAAATAAATCCTTTGGTAGCCTTGTCTTGGGGGTATGAAGGCATACAGTGTGTATCATGGATAGGTTTGTTCATATAAGCCAAAGCAGCTGGCTTTAGTTACCAAGCTAGTTTTGACTTCATCTTGAAGTGATGCTGATGTCATTCAAAAATACTTGAGTGTATCATGAAGTGATGAAAACAGTTCTCCTCTGAGAAATTGGTTCTTAGGCATAAGTTAGACTTAACTTCAAGAATTCACAAAATGATTCATTGTATCTGACTTCCTGTTTTCATTTCAAATAATGAGGTAACTTTTCTTGAAAGTAGTGGCCATTTTGATTTGTGGAACTAACTGATATGGAATATACCGAAGCACTAGGACAGTGCAAATCCTCTTAAATATTTTTTTAGTAGTAGATGACATAGATAGAGGAAACATCTTTGATATTAGAGCAGTGTATGAAGTGAGTTGTCTGTATTGCTTTTTCCTTATGAAGTATTTCCTAGTAATTATGTGAAAAATATGATATTTAGAGGATTGGTAATATTGTAATTCTGTAAAATTAAAGAAAAATTTAATGTTAACTATTTCATTACATTTGCGTTTAAAAATGTGCACAAGGTCTGACTTAAGTTTCTTGAAATCTAAGGATTACATAAAGATGGAAACATCTAAAGCAACCGGTTAAAGATGGCGCAAGGCAATACTCTGGAAATAACTTTCCTCCCTTCTACCCTTCTTATCCTCTTCTGATTGACAGTGTCGAGCACTTGCCAAAAGACTGTCTCTAGCAGAGAAGTCCAAGGAATCGCTTACAGAAGAGTTGAAACTAGCCAGTCAAAACATCAGTAGGTTACAGGCAAGTAAAATGTTATATATTGTAATAAATGCATTTTGTAATTGTGTGTAAGGGGAAGCTGGAGGAGAAAAATTATGACCCTTTACTATGGTCATGTCTCTATTAGGTCCTTAGTTATGTGATGTAAAAAGTCTAATGGTATGTTGAGAGGAGACTTAAAAAATACACTTCAGATCCCAGGCATAAAGTTGAATGTACTTGCCAGGAAAAGGTTATAGTAGGCAAGCACACGTGATATAAAGGCTTTTTATGGAAATGCTTTTTTTAATGTCAAAAGGTGTGGCTATATGACTGACTTCAGTGGCTTGTTTCCCTCCGCAAGGAGCGGATTAGTTTGTGTACAGCCAGCACTTGCATCTACTCCTCTACACATCAGTCCATTTAACTTGAAAACAGGACTAGAAAAGTGATGAAAGTGCAGTTTCCTACATGATACACTGCATTCTTAATCCTTTCTAGCACCTGGGACTGAAAGTCTTAGAAATGCCAGGGTATGTGTTAGAGATGGACAGCTTAATATTAAGCAAAAATAGCTTCAGGGTAATCCTTAAGAAGCCGTTGTTAACAATAGATAATAAACTCTTATACCGGACATCCTGTGAATGTCCTGTCCCTTTGTCCTTCCCCTCCACACAGTTCAGAAAGGAGCCAATAGTAAAATATATATAAATATTCAGTGTTTAAATGCCTTTGTGTTCTCTTCATGTTTAGTTCATATCTCTATTGCTCACCTATCTGAGATGGTGAGTACCTAAAATGCTCCATACAGGCAGTGAATATAATGATGTACACTTAAAAGAATTGTTCATGAACACAAAGTGCCCTTTTGATTTGTTTCTCTAAAAAATTCCACAGTCAATATCCAACTCAACATGAGATGTTCATCTTCAATTACACATTAAACTTCCTAAGAAAAAGATAGTATGTTTAGTAGCCTGCATAATATTGAATCATAGAATTGTTTAAGTTGGAAGGGCCCTCTGAAAGTAATCTGGTCCCCCTCCTTTGGTCAGAGCAGAGAGAGTTCAGATCAAGCTGTTGAATCAGGAGTTTCCTGTATGGCCTCGCTGGCCTTCTCCCGCAGTTGCTCAGTTTCCTAAGCACTGGACTGTTCTTTGCTCTGTTCTTGATCATTCAGCTTTCCTAGGCCCCTTTAACTTCCAGGGCAGTTTTACTTGAGATCTTGCCAAGCAGACCTTGAAAAAGCCAAAATCTGCTCCTCTTAAATCTCGGGTTGCTGTAATTCTACTATTCATCTTGCTTGCTTCCCTCAGGATTTTAAATTCCACTAACTCAAGGTTGCTGCAGCCAAGGCTACCATTGGCTTTCACATCCCTGACCAGCTTTTCCTTATTTGTGAGTAACAGGTCCAGCAGAGAGCCTCTCTTAGGCCTATTGATCGCTAGTGTCAAGAAGTTCTTTACCACACTCAAGGGAACTCTTGAATTGCTTGTGTCCCACCTTGTTGCCCTTCCAGGAGATGTCAGGATGGTTAAAATCCCTCATGAGGATCAGGGTCTGGAGTTGTGAGACTTCTATCTGCTTGTAGCAAATGCCCTCCATATCATCCTTGTTGTTCTTCCCTGATCCCTACGTTTGAGATCTTAATTGTCTTCAAACCACTCCTTCATGTAAAGCATGACTTCTCCCCTTCCTATCCTGTCCTTCCTAAAGTGTCTGTATCCCTTCATGGCTGTGTTCTAGTCATGCACGCTGTCCCACCGTGTATCTAATGCCAGAGGGATCACAGCTCTGCGACTGCATGTGGATTGCTGGTTCCTTCAGCTTTGTATGCCACGTACGTTCATGTACAGGCGGTACTCTAACCCTATAAACTTCTTTCTTGGCTGGAAGCAATGTTGGAAAACTTAGCTGTTAGTCTTTTTATGTAAGCCATAAAAAGTGGGGGGGGGGAAATTATAAAGGAAACAGAGCAAAAATAAGGGGAACATACTATGCATGAGACTTCAGGTAAAAGAAAAATAGCTATTGAGTTTCTTGCAGCAAGTGATTTTTTTTTCAAAATGGTTTAGCTTAATTGCACACATTCAGCAAAACTGTATACCTTACTAAGTGGAGATAGAAGTTGGCTGCTTCGTGTCAGTTGTTGCTAATATTGAGCAAAGGCTTCTGGTTACTTTTTGTTTCCCTTAGGATGAATTGATGACAACAAAGAGAAGTTATGAGGATCAGTTAAGTATGATGAGTGACCATCTCTGCAGTATGAATGAAACCTTAACTAAACAAAGGGAAGAAATTGATACACTAAAGATGACTAGTAAGGTAAGTTGACATTAGGCACTGGCTGTAGTTTGGAGGTGTGTGGGTTGCATTATTACTGCAGTATTACCCTTTAACAAACCAATTCACAAGCTATAGTTCTTATTCTTGGCCAATTGGAAAGAAAGCTACAAACCTGGTCCCGCACATTGCAGTGAAGAAAAAGTTCTTGCAAAACATATATTTAGGAAAGAAACAACATTTTATGTCACTGCTTTAAAGTTGGCTTTCAAAGTGTACCCTCTGATGGATGATCAGCACCTTTTTTTGTGTTTGTGTCTGGTGAAAATAGAACTACTTGCAAATCTATCTAGTGTTACCAGGTGTTTATGATTAACTTAGTGGTAGGAGTGTCCTTCCTGCACTCCTCTCTTGGTTGCAGCATAGTCTGTTCTTGGTGGCTATTCTTTTTCTCTGTTTTATTTCTATATTCTAGCTTTTTGGTCTCTCATATGTAGGAGTGAAAACTTTGCCACTTGAATTCTTCTGTGAACTTAAAATGCACACTAATTTTTTTTCCAATCAAGGATTCTATCCATTTACCAGAAGCAAGTTTCTGACTTACCTTCATGTTAATGATGAAAAAGACAGAAGTCTGCTGTTGGAGCAGTCAGTGCTTAAACCATGGTATATCTTATCCTGATGATTCCAAGGAGAAACGGAACTTGTGAAGGCCTTTACCCTTCACTAGTCTGGCTGGGAAACTAATAAACTAGCATTATTCTCCTTAATTGTGGAATGCATGGAAGCAGATTTCACTGAAAGGTTAAAAAAAAAATAAAAATCCATGTTTTGATTAAAGGTCCCACGACAGCAATTTTTATTTTTTAGAGTAGACTCTTCCCCTCATGTACAGAACTGTTTTTCTTCAGATGTCTAAGTGTTTTGACCGGCCACTGCAATCTTTAAAACTACTTTTTGGAGTATAAGCTCTTGTATCTTTAGAGGAAAGCTCTTGGCTGCATACTGACCATAACACTTCATGTTTTTATAAAATGTGTTCTGGAATTTTTCACTTGTCATACTTCTAAGACTTGAAGTGGCCCTCTGTCTGTAAAGAGGTAGTTCAGAATCTCACAACAGTAGACACGGATTTTCAAATGCTACCAAACATAGATAGTGATTCGGTTAAAATCAAAATGATGCAGTTAAAGCCATTATCACTTGGAGAGAATTGTTGGTTAGATTAAAACCAAATGTTATCTTAAGGAAATAGGAAGACAGGGAATTGCTGGCAAGTAACTATTGCACCAAAGTTTATTTTAAGCTACACGTTTGCTTTGTGGAATTGTTGTAAGTCAAATGTGAGTTGGTTAGCTGTAGAACAAATTCTCTTCTAAACTAGGAATATTCTGTATAGACCAAGTTAGAGTTAAATAAGGTGGGGAATCAATTTTAATTTGATGCAATTATCCTATAAGGTTTATATTTGAAGTATCACTTAAGGGTGAATTATGATTTGACTTGCCTTCACTGCCCTTACGATATTAGTGGTGTTAATACAACTGAGTGTCTTGGGACGTAACTCAAATGTCTCTGTTTCCGCAGGTTTTAATTGAGGTAAGGTAGTGTTGTGCTTATTTGAAATACCTGGTACTTACCACTGCTATGGTTGGAAAGACAGAGGGATTTTCAGAGCAACCAGTTACAAGCTTCCATTATTAAAAGCCTATGGACTGTTTATTTTCAGTTTGACTGTTCTTTGTTTGCTGTAGGCATATATTATTAGACATCAGGTTTTATATGTTGTCTGTATAGATTTTCTTATCTAAACTATATGTTCTGTTCACTTGTGTCTTGTTGCAGGGAAATTCTAAAAAGAACAAAAATCGATAGCTTGTGTCTGATCAACTGTCTTTGGAAGCTGCTGCTGCACAGGATGCAGTTAGTGAATGTTCATTCCTGTTTGTTACAGGAAGCAGAGGTGGCATTGGGTCTAGTAAAAACTGATTTGGTGCTGTAAATGGCTTTAAAATATTTAGAACTTGTGACAGATAGAACTTAATGTTGGCTCTAAACCAGGAAATACACACTGTGGATAATTTATATAGTAATTACCTTCAGTTTTTACTGTGCACTTTTTAAAACTAGGTTTTAATTTCATGTAATAATTTCATATTTTGTATCTTTTCAAATATGATTATGCATTAACAAATTTGTATCAGTGCGGTAGTTGTCTATTTTTGAGTTATATGTTAAATTGTCAACATATGTACATTCCTTGTTAAGAACAGTTTAAAAATTAATTTTGAGACTTTCGGCCATGCAAGATGTGCAGTTACTGTGAATATCTTATTCCTGTTCTCAGCCCTTTTGAATTAATTGGAATTGTAGCTTTAAATGATTTCTATAAAATTACACAAGTAAATGGGATCACTTTTATTTTTGACTGTGATAGTGGTAACTTTTGCTGCTTGTATTTGGCACTTTGGATTTTTGAAGTAAAGAGCACAAATAGCTGAATTGGAATACTTCTATGAAATTGCTTTAAGCCCTTAATAAAGCATTTTGTTTACACATATATGTATATATATATTTGTTGAAATAGCTGTTTAAAGCTAGAGGAAATTGTGATTGTAATTTGCCCCAAAAGACTACAGCAATATATGTGTGTAGAATAGATCAGCTTCCTGTGCTCTCTTACAGTAAAGAAGAATATGAAATATGTAGAAGATTTAAACACTGAATTTGCAAAAAGTCTTCATGGAATTAAGTCCTGATGGATTCACTGGGGGAATGCACGTGACTTTTTCTTGTGTTTTGGGAAGCTTGTGAACTTTAGGCCTCTCCTAAGATTATTTTTTTTTAAGTGAAGTCTAACACCATAAGAGTTCACAGCATTTTTTTTTTAATTTTTTTTAATCACATGCTGTGCTGCTCCACACTTTACACTGATCTTCGGTTCCGTAATTTGCATTATGGCACTTATTTGTTCCATAAGGGTTTACTCTGATAACAGCTGTGTTGATATGTATTATTAGTATGTAATAAAATCAACTACACAAAACGAGCTTGACTTTTTTTTCTTGATTCTGATTATAGCCAGGTTGCACAATGTGGTGTTATGGTGAGATATTAACAGCTACTCCTGGTGAGGTGAGCTTAAGTAATTAAACCAGTCTAGTTACTCTTAGTAGTGCTACTCTTTGTTTGAGCCAGGCTGCATTTCTGTTCCTAATGCTGCGGTGTGCAAAGTACACTGAGTCCACATTGGCATTTCTCACCTTCTTGTCTGCTGAAAGGCAAACAAGCATTGTATCTGTGCTGATCACAACTGTGGAACTGTTCTGGTACAATTTTTTCCTTATAAAGACAAAATGGATGCAGTCACGAAACTAGAGAGGAGATGGGGAGCGCCTGCATGGTTTCTTACTAGCATTGTGTTGAATTAAAAACTACATGGTGGTGCTAATAAGGGTTAGGAAGTGTTTACTTGCTCCCTAGCCATTTTATTGAAGCAGATACAGCTTCAACTGTTTCAATTAGGGTTGGAAGCCAGTTGCTTTCTTCAATTCTTTTGAAGCTGCCTTGTCTGGGGACTTCATCTTGCAGTGAAGGTACTAATTTATCTTATTTTAATTCTCTGGATCAAACTGAACTTCTTACTGATGCTACTTCTCATAGGTGGCTACATTAAGAAAAAGGTTTTGCTTATGCCATTGTTGAAAAGCTTAAGTAAAAACATGGTTTGAAGATGGAGCATTTAAAAATGTGCATAGAAAAAGTTAAATGTGTCCATTATCTCAAGCTGCTCTTACAAGAGTATACCCCCAACATCAAAACTGGAATTAATATAGAATATATAGGCATTTAGGTACAATTCCAATGTATGTGAGCTTATGAGCATTTTTTCCTTGCAGTATTTCTTTGGAAATGTATTTGGGTGTCCTTCTTGCCAATCATCAGCAGTAAATATGCTCAGGAAGAGACAATTTGACCACTCAAGCTGTCTTCAGTTTTTCAAGGAAATGTTTTCAAGTTAGTTACAGACAATTGTAAACTACCAATACACAAAAATAGATCTTGGGGAAAAAAAAATAGTTTAAAATGGTATTTTGGATACTGTTGTAGTAATGCTGTGAAGGGGCATGGTATATTACGTTTAACTTAGTGGCATTAGAAACTGGAACAAGTGGAAAGGCCTAACTAGCTTGTGCTTATCCCTGAACTAGGTGGTTCTGAATCAGTTTCTGAAGACCTTAAACTTTCTTAAATCTCTAAATTGTTACTGAATAATGCTATGCTATTAAAATGCTGAAAGTTGTCTTCAACATTGCAGTGAAGAATTCATCTTTGAGACAAAGTCTTCCAGAACTACGAATTTGAACTATTTTGTCTATACAAAATGGTCTGTGCAGATTATTATGGAATGCAAAAAATTCAGGCAAAGAAATTGTACTAATCTTGCAATTAATGTTCAAAAATTTACAGTGTGAATACTTGACTTCCTAGTTGATTAATCAGGAAACTAATGACAAACCGATGTAAATGAGGAAAATCTTTAGAACAATATAGTATAAAATCAGGGTTAAAGAAAAATTCTAATGATTAATTTTTTTAATGGACAGTTGATCATAACCTAAGTTTTTAAAGCATTTTTACTGTGCTTAATTAATTTCTCCATAACGTCGGGCACCTCATGAATAATCTCTCATACTCATGACTAAGTGACCAATTCAGATAACAGCACTATTTACTATTAATGGTTTTAATAACAGGATCTTCAAAAAAATCTTTCTGAACTCTGGTTTAAACCTATACTAATGAATTCAAAGATTTTAAAATGTTTAGCTATCCTACATTTCTGAAAATACATCCTCACTAATTACTCTGTGTGTTCAAAGTAAATACTTGCTATAACCAAGAATGAATATAACTTCAAGATTGCCCTTTTAACAACTGCTTCATGAGGTTTTTGAAAGTGCCCAAGAAGCAGCAAATACACCGGCTGTTTTAAAAGGCCTTAAGCTCTTAGAGGTCAGAGGCTTCCCTGCCTGGAAGATAAACTTCTAAACTAAGATTCTTAGGCCGACATCGTCATAAGCTGCACAAGGGTATTACCTCATTGCTGTTTAAATACCAATGTGATTATTTTAAATCGTTACATACACAACTATACATCTGTGATTTAAATACTGATCAACCTAAGTGTTGATTTAAAAATGGCGGTGTTGGCAATGTCTTTTGCCAATTCCTTCAGACTAAGTCTTAACCAGCTCAACATTTCAATCGTAGCGGTGCCTGGATCTTCACACTGGGTGTGATCTAGTGGTGCTCCAAGCAGCAGCGGGATCAAGACTGAAACTCTTTGCCTTCCCATCTTTGTTGAAATGCATTGCCTGTTTATACAGGGTACTTTCCCTTTTTACCAATCCATCTTCATTTCTAATTTGTACTTGTAATCCTACTGCTCTTTCTACTTTACCCTCCCTCACTGACAGATGAGTTGAATTTTTGGTGGGGAAAAGTCGTTGGCCCGGCATGTTTCCTTGATGCTGCCCCTGGGCATGGCAGGGTCTCATCACTGTTCAACAGCGCTCACTGACTCCAAAGAACAGATTTGCTCAGACATTGAAGGCATCAGTTGCAAACAGGAAAGGAAATAAACTTTTTATCCACACATCACCTATCATGAGACTAGAGAAGTTATTTACTGGCTTGGTTGAACAATGTGGGTACTTTTTTATATATATATATAAATCCAACAATATATTAAATTTTGGAGAACCGTCTGGCCCTGTAAACTGGGCGAGCTTGTTGTTTTTTAATGCAGTTTGTATGTAAGGTAATTTGAGAGCGTGATCTTAGCAACAGCAGGGCCATAATAAAAATAAAGCATAGTGCAGTAAAAAATTGTAATTGCTACCAGAGGTCTGATTGCTTCCTCCCACGAAGGCTAGATGCCGCTCTATTAAGAATGCTTGTTCTGTTTTATTCTGCATTTTCTGCTCCTGTTACTACTTGCAGTATTACTCAGCAGTGAATCAAAACCACGTTTGTTTAGAAGAGGCCATGTTTGCCCTCATTCCTGAATATTTCTTTTAATCACAGAATTAAAAACTTGCTTTAACTATACTTTTGTCTGCAGAACTGCTGGCTTGGTTACAGCTGGGGAGAGAGGGGAGCTTTTGGCGACCTTTGTAAACAAGGCCTGACTGGGGCTATGAAATCCACTGCATGGAAATTTGCCTGGGGGCAGTTCTCATTGTCTGCCTCTGCTGTGTGTGTAGGCAGCTTTAGACATGTCAATGCTAATTTAGAACCACTCTGGCTTCTTACAGAAGCTTCCAGTGCAAATACTTGCATCGCTGCAATATCCAGGTTACATAGTTGAGCCGCAAAACAAGAAGCGTATGATTCTTGTTGGCCTTAATTTGCATGGCGAGCTAGCATGCTAACAGCCCTGTAAGAATTTTAGTTCTTAAATTTTGTAATTGTAGAGATAACAGCTGAGGTCATACTTCATCTGCACTGGTTTTAACTCCTAATTCACCCTATAAGTCCAAAACTTCATAATAAACTGATGAAGTCTTACCCAAGGAAGTAGCCTTTGAAATCTAGGCCTGGTGTCAAAATTGTATTTATGGTCTTTCATAAACAACACAGCTTGGTCCGGAGAAGAGTTAAAACCACACAATTAAAGAGGCCAGGTAATTTCCAGTCACTTTAAGCATTATGGGTTCTTTCATGAATTGACTTGGAAGCTAGTTGGTGGTGGAACGTAGCTGCTTGCAAACTTTCTCCGTATAAAGCTCATTGCTTCTGAAATGAGTATGGGAGGACCTTAAGTCTCCATACACACTGCTTTCTACTACAAAAAGTGTCTTCATCCTTGTCTGACCTCCCACTAAAACTTCAAGTTTCCGTCCTCTCTGAATTCGAAAGCTTCGATTTGTGCTTAAATAGTAAATGCAGAACACTTTATTCAAGAAAAAATATTTTAATGATGTCATTAGCTTGAAAAAGTCTGAACTGAGAACTCCTGTGCAGCTTCATTAACTGCAGCCTTTGGCGTAAGGAACAGCTGTAGTACTGGAACTGGTGCTGCACCCTTGGTGTGCCTTCTACTTGATTGACTTTCAAATTGCATATAGCATATGCGATGTTGGACACAGCAAATATTCACCCTCAGAGGGGGGGAAACCAGTTTTTCCAAAAGTTTCTTTTGACCTTTGGGAAGTCAAGTTTATTTTCAGTCCAAGCAAGTAGCCAAGGACAAGTTTCTTTTCGGTTATCGACCAAGCCCAGGAGCTCAAAAACATTTGAAACCAAGCAGCACTCAACCTCTCACAAAAAGAACGTGAGTATGCTAAATTTCTATAGCCAATTTATATGTAGTTAATATACAGTACTTAAGCAGTGAAAATACTAAACTTGTGAGGATTTTTTAATAGCAATAGTACTAAGTGAAAAATGAATTTATTATATGAGAGGGAGAGAAGAATTTGACTCTTAGTTTTGCATTTTGCTTTGAGTTCTCATTTTAGATGGACTTTTGCAGGCATTTTTTTGCTAAAATAGAAGGCAAAATAGTAGAGCAAAGAGTTAAGTTTAGAAAGGAGTGCTCTTCTGTCTACAATTAAGAATATTTGGTTCTCATGAGATATGAACTGACAGGTTTCACTTTTGACAAAATAGTTATAAACAATAAACGTTTAATAAAAAGGGTAATATAGTGCAAGTCATGTTAAGATCAACATAAATATAGTCAGCAATGTAACGGAGCCTGTCTCAACTCATTTTCCAGAAAAGCCTGTCTCCTTTGGCATGACTTTCTGACAACATAAGAACTTGGAAAACAATCTCACCAGCTTCTCACCCCATGGAAAATCAGCCTTGGCTCAACCGCTGTCATGGGGCGGTGTCTTGTAGCCTCACCAGAGGCTGGCAACCTCCTTCCTCCAAGCTTGATCCCCAGGAGGTCCCCATTGCTGTAAATAGTGGTAGGTCACCTCTGAATCTCCCACTCTTTCAGTAGATTGCCCTTCCTCAACCCTCTTTGACTGCAATTCATATTCTCTTACTCTTCAGTAACAGATTTTTCTGGCTGGTCATCTACCCAGAAACTTCTTTCCCAAGGGTTGATTAATCTTCGTTAAAACGTGGGTACTTTTTTTTTTTTTTTCTTTGAGGTGTCCCTTTCCTGGGACATGAACATTTGCACACCAAGAAATCCTTGGCCCTTTTTTGACAGTGTTTGCCTTTTTGGAGACAGGAAGGTTGACACTGTAGAGAAGGAAATGGTTCTTCTTACACAACTTTGAAAATCACCCTGGCTTAAGAACTTCTAAGAAACCAGCAAGTTTGTTTATTTAAGCTAAATGGCTGTGGAGCTCTACCCGGCCTTTCCAGCCAGCACAGTGCTACCAGAGAGACATCTAGGAAGGGTGCGGAACTGAAGAGAGTGATCCTGGAATCCTTGTCCTCGTTAGAGGTGCAAGGCTCCTCCAGAGCAACCTCTCTTGGAGAAGACAATTAGGAAGGAATGAACTGAAGCTCTTCCCAGGAAGGGTTGTCCTTTGAGCTTTGTGGCCATGAAAGACGTCTGTCCCTGCTCTTCCCTGTCTTAATTTTCGGTCCTGTTAGCTGGTTGAAGGATGAGTTCTGCCCTTCTCTGACTTGAGGAAAGGCCTGTCGATCCCCAATGGACAGTTATGACCAAATACATGCGTAACGTTGCCTTAAGTGTATTTATGAGTAAGAACTTTCCTCTGCTGCCGTAGCGCCCATTAACCTTTTCTTTCATCTTCCCTGCCTTCTGCATTTCCACAGGCTTCACAGCTGCTCGGGTAACTTCCTTACTCCTCAATTACATGGAAATCAAATTAAAATTACCGGGCNTGGGTTCTGACGCTCCTTCCCTTCCCCCCCCCGGGGGAAGGTGCTGCCGTGGGGACGGGAGCGGCGGAGCGGGTCCCCGTGGCGTGGAGCTGGGGGGGGTGGCGGGGGGGTTTCTGTCCAAAAGTGGAATTTTCCCGGTAGTTGGGGCGCAGACAGAACTTCTGGCGTGAAACGGGCCGGTGGATGGGGCTGCTTTGTTTTGGTTTAAGAACCGGGTTTTTTTTTTAAAAAAGAAAGAACCTTTTTTCTGTTTTTCTCTCTCTTTTTTCTCTCTCTTTTTTCTCCCTCTTTTTTTCTCTTTTTTCTCTCTTTTTTTTCTCTTTGTTTTTTTATTTTTCTCTCTCTCTTTCTCTTTTTTCTCTTTTGCTCTCTTTTCTCTCTTTTTCTTTTTTCCTCTCTTTCTGCTCTCTTTCTCTTTTTCCTTTGCTCTTATCTTTTTGTCTTTTTCTTCCCTCTCTTTCTCTTCTTTTTTTCTTCCTCGTCTTTTTTTTTTTAATTATTTTTTTTTATTTTAAAGTATAAGTGGCGAAAAGGGGATGGTTTTGCTTGGGTTGCCTGGAGCTTTGAACCGCTGCGGAAATCGGTGGGGTTTGGGTGGCGAGCATCCCGCAGGATCAAGTTCCCATGACTTTTGCCGTGTTGGGGAGGAGACTGGGACGAGCGAGAAGTTTGGGGTTTTTTTATTTAATCCTTGAAGCGAAATGAATTCCTGGAGCCTTTCTCATATTTTCTAGTGGTTCAGCTGGTGATGTTAAACTGCATGTAGGCTCACGGTGTCCGTAATCATTGCTGCAGAAATCCCTGTCGTACATACAGCGGGGCGCAGGGCTTTGGGAAAACAAGGGGAGCGGATGCAGAAGGATGTGCCTCATGGGGCTGAAATGATTAGGCTGCACTTACCATATATACCCCCAGGGCAAACTCTGAGGATGTTTTTTCGGGCATATTGTAGGTGAGAAAGAGTGTCAAAAGTTTTCACTTCCTGGTTTTAAATAAGCACTTACTGAAGGAGTGATTTTCAGTAACATTTTTTTTTTTTAAAAGATGTAGGTGTTCTGGTACTTCTGGCAAATAAGAGAACTTCTGAAATGTGCTGGGGAAAATGCTGACTGAGGTATTTTATGGGAGCCCAGTGAAAGTTAAGTTACAAAAATCTACGCTTCCCCAGTAGGGATGTATTTTCTTTGAGGTGGAGCCTCCTAGAAACCCTCGCTGATTTCTCTGCGAACAGGACTTAGCTTTATTTTGGGAGAGTGCTAATGACCGTCCGGGGAGGAGGGGAAACAGAAGTTTTGGAGCCTGAGGCTCTTAAATATGAACTGTTCGTTTTGCTGTTAACTCACTTTGCCCTGTCTGGAGGCTGAGGCTCTTCTACAGTCTGTAAGAGAAGAAGAAAAAGAGGGGGCTGAAGACAAAACATTGAGCTGCCTGGTTTAGTGCACTGAAAGCTCACCTGCAGCGAGGAAATGTTAGGAGGAAAGATTGGCTGCTTTCTTGACTGTACGTACGAGCAGAGGAGAGCTCAGCACTGTTCTCTCTAAATAGTTGTAGTTGAGCACAAAAATAGTTTGTACAACGGGGAGCGTGGCTGGACATTAATACTTAACTGATGTTGGAGTTGTAAATCACGGGGAAGTTCTGCCCGAAGGCAGGTATAAGGTCCGTGTTTCGTGCTCAGGTTTGATTATTCTCCTTCTCCCTATCTCCTTTTGTACGTATAATGAATGTTATTTTCTATCGCTTCAAAACTTAGTGGGATTTACAAGTTTAATGTCCCAGCTTGTTGATACTTCTGCTCAAATCCAGATCTCTAAATAGCAAATTAATGTCAATTTTTAAGTTAATCTGTGTGTGAATGTTAACTCCGATGTGAAATGCACCCGATTACACGGATAGAGATGCACTGTCACGGACAGTGTTTTACTTCATGTTTTGGTAAACAAGATTCCTCTAGTCCACCACTCCTTGTCTTATGTTTTTGATTGGTGTAAATACGAGCTGAAGTCTTTTGCTTCAGAAAGCCAGGGGCTGCCTACACATGTACTTTAAAAAGCTTTTGGAGAGGAACCCAAATGAGGCTCTTTTGGGTGACTGTGTTATGAATTACACTTTCTGGTGTGAGCTGTCATCAGTTGCGATTAAAAATACCCCTCTACAGATAGATAAAAGAAGGATTCAGTTGTGACCCTCCTTCTCGTTAGCGCTGGTATTCTTATAAGGCTTTAAGGCAGGGAGAAAGGGAGTATCCTGCAGTTGAGGAGAGAGTTGGTCTGTCAGAAAACATTACTAATAGCGGTCAGGCAGAACTTTTCATGTTTAGAAGTCCTCTGCAAGTCTTACGTCGTGGGTTAGTCTCCAGGAAGGTGCTAGCACTTGTTTGTCGGGTGCTATAGCATGATGTAATTTTAAACGCAGATACAAAAACTGACTCTGAACCAAAAATAAAATTAAAAAAAAAAAAGAGTATTGTTTAGTGAATATGATAAATACAGTATTTCTATCAGCTTCCCTACTTTTTATTATTAACTGCTGAGATTAGTGGCAGGAGTTTTTGAAGTATACTTTTGTGTCGTGTATTCTTTGTGGCATTTCAACCATTGCTTCCCTTGGACACTGCAAACACCAGCAGAAGATCACGTTTAAATGTCTTTCTGACCATGACCAGTTTAATATTTTGATGTGTGATCTGTGTGCCAAAGCATTCAGGCCTTTCCCCCCCACACACACACTTTTTTTTTTTTTTTTTTCCCCCATCCAGAGGGCTACTTAAATCCTAAAAAAAACAGGCTGTTGATTTTACAGAAGCGGGACAGGCACCCGTAACAGCGTTTCTGCTGCTTGGTAGTGTATTATAAATCTCTGTCTCTGCTCAGAGGGAGGGGAGAAGGAGGGGTTTGGGATGTTAAACTCCTTGCCAGAACCCTCTGCAGTGCTGTCGTGACCAGAGCACTTCTGTGGGATGTTTGTGCCTTCCTAATAATAACATGTTTCCTAAACACAGTCAAAAATTGCTTCAGTAGATGCAGTAACATTCCAGTGACTTAGTGACCTGCAGAATGACTCTAAATAAAAATAGATTTATTTTCCTGTCTCTTCCAGGCCAGAGCACTGTGCTGTGGGTTTGTTGGCCTTTTTTTTTTTTTTTTTAATTAAGAAAAAAACCCACCCAAACCTTCTGTACAGTAAAATGTCAGCTAGCGTCAATAAACAATTTACGTGAGACTCTTCTGCAACTGTCCGTTGGCTCTCCGAAATCTGCCTCCGGGGTGTAAGTTATGCTGTCACTATGGTGATGCCGAAGAGGAGTGCGATTCAGAGAGGATAAAGCAGGACTGGCTGAGTCAACTCAATGGAGCGGGAACAGAAGCACCTTTCAGGGGTGCAGCGGCAACGCTCCCCGCAGCCCGGCAGCCTCCGCCTCTTCCCCATCCCTTTACTAATTGGGGGGGATTCATTTGCGGGAAGAAGAAGGGCCCTGTGCAGAGGCAGAGGTGTGTTGTATACACGCGAGAAACATGCATACGCAGAGTGAAGTGGATTAAAAATGATTTACATATCTTGTCTAACCAGATAATAGGAAGAAATTAAATGCAGCAGCACGGCGTAGTCAATCAAAAGCCATTCTCCGGCTACAAAATGTTTAAGGATGACAGGCTTGCAAGGAGCACATTCTAACATAAAAATTTCCCAATCCACAGCTACAAGTAACTCTTTTGTTTCGAGAAGATCATAGAATCACAGAATGATTCGGGTTGGAAGGGACCTTAAAGATCACCTAGTTCCAACGCCCCTGCCGCGGGCAGGGACACCTCCCACCAGACCAGGCTGCCCAAAGCCCCATCCAGCCTGGCCTTGAACACCTCCAGGGATGGGGCATCCACAGCTTCCCTGGGCAACCTGTGCCAGTGTCTCACCACCCTCATACCTTGCAGTCACATCTTGCACACAAGTGATGTGTCTCAGAAGGCACTGTGATATCCAGGAAGGAGGATAATAAAAACACTGAGTAGTTAATATTGATTTGATCAGGCTTTTTATTATTTCTTCTAGGAAAAGAGAGTTTTCTTCTGTTAAAGATGGTCAGTGCAACATAGAGAACCATGTTGTGGTTCTTAGGGTTTAACCCTGTTCTTATTTGAGTTAGTAAAAATGCTCCTACTGTCTTTGATAGCAGATGGTGTCCTCTTGAGGTTTTTTCTGACCTGCTTGCCAGCAAATGGGGCATGAGCATGAGTACACCCCATCCGGCCTTCTCAGTCATCAACATGGACTCCAAACAGAAACACCTGCTACCAGACATACATTACTTAGACCTGGCAGAGTCTGTCACCTGCTGAGATAGGAAATCCACCCTGTGAACAGGAAAATGCTGGACATCTGAGATGGGACTCGGAATTCTGAGTCTCTTGTGGGGGAACTGACAGAGAAGATAGAACTGATGGACCCAACAAAGATGCTTAGACTTGCGTTGAGTACTGGTGTTGGCTATTCTTGTGGTTAGATGTGATGATATACCAGAGATAAATGCCTCTTTTGACACTTTCATTACATTTAAAAAAAATAACAGGTTATAAGCGTACCTGTTTCTGCGACTTTCTTATGTACCAAAATTATCCAGAGTTAGTGGTGTGATGCAAGATGTGATTGCATCTTCTCAAAACATTTTATGTTAGAAAGTACTCGTGGTCCTTGAACAGAGGAGACTGGAGATCGGCTTTTGATTGACCTCTCCATGCTCTTGCATTCATTGATTCATGTGTTTTGTAATGTGTCTGAGTACTGGCTCAGTCACAGCAAGCAGTATAGGAATTGCTGCAAGTAACTTTACAGTTCCCTTCAGGTGTGCGAGGTGGCCTTTAGGGGAAGAGGACTACTATTTTTTTTGGCAGCTCAGGGCTTGGCTGCGTGCACCGATGGAGAAACTCTTGAGTGACTTCAAAGAGTGGCTTCAGGTCTCCATTCTGGTACCTTTCCCAATGACGCTTAAATTAGATTTCTATTTTAGTTTATTTTATTTAATTTATTTTAGTTTATTTAGTTTATTTTATCCCGTTCTGAAAGTTACGTTTGTGATAATAAACTCTGCAAAAAAGCCCGGCGAGGAATGGCGGTGCAGATCCCAGGTTGACTGTGTTGCAGTGATTTGTGAAAACCTCTCAGTTCCTGTAGAAAGCATCTTTGACGTGTCCCTGTAAAATCCTATGGGAACTTCCAGTAAAACGTTGTCGCTAGGCTTTCCCGCCTTCATTTCTATTCCCAATTAAGAAAACAGTGAAGGAGCAAGCTGGACTGACTCCCCTGTGGTGGTGCGACCGCTGGAGTAGGGTGAGGGAGGGTGTGGGAATCGGGGTTTACAGTATCCGGGGAGGTCGGTTGAAGCCAATCGCGTTACACACAAGACCGGTCATGCATGCTGTTCTGTTGTCTTTTTGAGGCAGCTTTGAAGTGACTTCACATCTGAGTGTTAGGGAAAGTCTCCTAGCATGGATCTAGACATGAAAAGGAGTTTATTTACAGTGCATAGCAGCGAGGTTTGGGAGATTATTCCATGGCAAGGATGGGATTTGTTTTGAATAGCCATGCTAAATTTTCATGTAAACTAGAAGGTCCTCACCATCTAACCTCATTCTGTTGTGAGCAAGAAGAGGAGCTACTTCTTTGAGGAAGACCCACCTCAACTGCATCCCAGCAGGCTAGAATAGTTATTAGAGATGTGAATCTGGCAGCACTGCTGCTTTCCTTTTATTTTCTTTTGAGACCTTCCCGTAGGTTTTCCATCCCATGTGAATCTCATACCCGCTACAGCCCTTAAAGCACGAGAAGTGACCCCGAGAAGCAGAGGAGCTGGCATTTCTTCAGGCCTCCTTCGTTAGGCGCCTCTGCGTAGCATCCCTCCCGAGCACTGGATGCTCTTCCGGCACACAGAGAGCACCGGTGCTGTGGCCGTTGCTATTTGCCCTTGTGGTGGTGAGTCCCCACACACGTCCCAAACTGTGTGACACCATCCTCAGCCTCCTAGAGGCTGTTTTTCAGCCTTGGCTGTATCCTTTCCCCCAGCGAGGAAAGTAAGCGTTGTCTCTGCATCACAACCGTGATGTGGTTGTGTTGATGCCCTTAAAAACGTTAATTTTTTCATGCTTGTGCGTGCAAGTACCAATCACCTTATTTGTGAACTCCCCTTTGGCTCAAGGCGGAAGCAAGTCATGGCGAGAGGCTTTTGCACGGGTTACGCCTGCCTTTGCTCTGGGGACGTGCACGCTGTCAAAAGCTGAAAGCTGCTTTAATTCCTCCAGCTTTCGGGGCCAAGAGTAAGAAATTCCAAATTAAACAGATTAGCTGCGAGCTCTGAACTTCTCCCAGCTGTGGCTGTGCCCTGGAGAGCCAGCAATATAAATAGAAGTTCGCATTACACTTTGAAGTCGGTGTATATTTTTGCCTGTTACACCAGTTCCTTATTTTCGAAAAGTAATGACATGAGTAATGCAGTGGGAGACTTAATCCATGTATATATCCCAAATATGAGTGAAAGCCAAGAAATTCCTATTTCCCGTCAGTTGTGCCTTTTGCTTATGTTTATTTCAGAGGTATGGGTTGGAGAACTCGGGTTTTTTTGTGTGTGTGTGTGTGTGTGTGTGTCTAGGAGAGGTAGAGCAGAGTTAACTAAAAGTGCAGCCATATGTAGTCTCAAAATAAAATTTGAGGCAAATCAACATAAAACAGGCAGTATTTTATGTAGAATGTATGCTTCAAGTTTTTTTGAATAGTTAAGTAATAAAGCGGTGATACAAAGAATATGGCAGTAAAATACAGAGATAAATCTGCCATATTTTACTTGGATATCACAAGGGCTTACGAATGTTTAGGGTATTTTATATACCATATGTGCTTTATTGCTTAAACTGCAGAGAATTTGTACTTTCCTGCGAGACTATTACACTTTATGGCAAAATGCTTGAAGAACTGTCTACATATTTGTACAAGAAATGGTCAGAACTCGTACGGTATCGCTATGGGACAGCTTCACCACAGCATGCACAGTGTGCTGAGTCTGGCGTGGAATTTCCACATAGCCTATGTGCAAGGGACAACGTTGTTCCTGGAAATATAATTGAAGTGTAGTAGTGCATGGGGTCCAGGGTTGTTCTGAAAGGGTGGAAATATAAGGTCCAGGCGTTGTCCACAAACAGAGTAGCTCGCGTGAAGAGCTCGGCTTATTTTGAAGGGATTATTTAATGCTGTGTTTAGGTGCATCTGCTTTTTTTTGAGCTTGAAACAATTTGCGAGGTTGACATTTGCCCAGTAAGACCCCACCGTGCAAGTGGCACGCGTAAGATATGTCCTGAGGTGTTACAGAGAGAATTTATTTAGAGGATGTATGGCTTAATGGTTTTGAAGCCACGATGGCCTCTGGAGCTAGAGGGGCAATAAGGAATGTATTTATAAAATTATGCTTTCCTACGTTCTTTGGAATGTGAGTACTGTCTATTAAGCACTGCATTTTCTTGCTTTATACTTCGCAGAAGGGAGGTGTTTCCCTGCCATTCCCCGTTAGCTGACCTCATGCTCCTCCAATATTTCAAAAAAAAAAAGGACTTCAGTGTTTAAAATCTGCAGGGATGCGCTTGAGGGTTTTAGCTGGTGCCAAATGTCAGGGAAGACCCTGGGAGTGAGATGCTGAGGGGGTTCACTCGCGGACTGCGCTGTCTGAGATGCTGCTGCTTCCCTGCCTTGGAGGCAGCGATGGAAGGGCGCTCCCCCAGGGTGGCAGGGGGGACATTGCTGGATGATGAGAAGTCAGCACCCTCGGCTAGCTGAGGACCACGCCGTATCCGGATTAAAAGCACCAAAGCCTTGAATTGCACCTGGGAGCGAGTAGGAGGTTGTTCTCACTGTTTGACTGTAGGAAGAGGTAACAGCATCCCCCAGCAAGGCACAAAAGTTGAGCAGTATTTTCGCTGCAGATTTGATCTGGGATTTTCGAAGCAACAAAGGGCCCAGTAATAGCTACAGCCCATAAAAATCTCTCAATAATAGGATAGGATTTCTCTTCCTTACATCCTCGAGGTATTAAAAGGAAGAAATTAAGCCGCAACTACCGTTCATTAAATGCTGAGGGACTGAGTTAACCTGATAAATGGGAAGATTGTTTTCAGAGGGAGGAGGATGAACTGAGATGAGTCGCAGCTCTTGGGTTCATGGGAATTGATGCGTTTAGGATCAACTGTTATTTCAGCCAGCTTTTTTGTTTGCAGTTTCAGTATTCTAAAAATGGTATTTCCTGTCGCATATCTAAACGAGATACCACACGTGCTTGTAATTTAAATGTTATGGGCCGCATAACATATGCAGTAATGGAGATCAATGGCATCTTGTATCATTTTCCTCTTACCCAAAACATTTGGGTTATGTTTACTTGGGTCTCATGGGAGCTTTTTGAAGTCAAAACACATCTATCCTAAAGCCTGAGTTTACTGCCATTTCGAGGAAGAATGTCCTAATTCTTAAGAAGGAATTTGGAGCGCTTTTTAGAACAAGAAATAACTTGAGAGAAAAGATTAATTTATTGTGTTGTGCAGATGTAAAAGCATCAGAGAACAAGCTACATAAAGTAGCATAAGGCTATAAATGTTGTGGTTTTTTTTTTTTTTAAACCCAAGATGAATGGTGCTGCCCATAGCACACCAGAGGGTGCATTTCCTTTTATTAGTATGACAAACAGCTTTTGAAGATCCCTTTGGATTTCTTTCCTCCAATCGTAGTAGTCAGTTTTGGGGATCAGTCGGGGAGCTGTTACCTATTTCAGCACTTCTTGCACGTGTATTTTTATTAACATTAGCATCATTTTTTGGAGAAAAACACATTTCTGGAAAAGTAATGCAAGGTGAAAGCTACAGCCTCTGACAGGTACGTGAAAGGTATTGTAACTGCAGATGAGAACTCCATTTGCAAAAGTGGTTTTCTTCATAGACATTTATTGGCTGAAGTTAAATGTCTGGCAGGTGAATTTCAAACATCTTTGTTTTGTAATAGAAAAAAAACCCTGCTGAATAATCTGTAACATCGCATTTTAAAAAGTGAATAGCAACAGACATTGGGGGAAAAAAAAAATCAACATCTGGAAATAATAAAAGATACTGAAAAACTTCATTTCTAATGAGAAAGGGAAACAGGCTGCAGAACGTGTTCTTTACTGCAAAGAACATTTGTATTTACTTACATTGCCATTTTATGTTTTCTTTTTCACTGGCACATCTCAGTGTTTTGTGCTTTGCCCCATCAGCGTGGCTGCGCTCGTACCGAGTAGCTGCGCCTCGTCCAGCGGCCGAATGCGCCATCAGTTCCGACGAGCTCCACGCCGTGTCCCTGCATCATCCCCGCAGCCCCTCCGCAGAGACAGGCGTCCTCTCCCCGCGCTCGGAGGGGTTTTTGCTTTCGCTGGTGGTCCCTTATCTCCTGTAAATGCCGGAGGAGTTTTTAATGGCAGGCTTTGAGGTTGCTTCCTCATGCTCTCCGTTTACCAGTGCCCCACAGTCCTGGCTGTTGGAGAAAAAAGCCATGCTGTGAGTTAGCATCTCATAAGCCGGCATTAACAAACAAGGCTCGTTACGATGAAGCAAAGTCTGAAAACTTCGGAACTTCCTGATCTAGAAATAATCAATATGTACTGCTGAAGGAGCAGTGCCAGCAACCAGGGGGAAAGGAGGAGAAGGGCGTGGAACGGGAGGAAAAAATGATGACCAAGTCAGAAACCAAATAGCTGTGATTTTTCTTTCCATTGCTACACTTTATTTTGATGAAGTGATTGTGTGGGTGAAGGCTACACTGGCAGTTGCGTGTGTCTGAGCTAAGACAGTTATTTGTGACTTGTTTGCTCCTTTTCTCTCTCTCTAAGTGGAGAGGAAAGCGCTTATAAAATAACTAGCATAGTGCGAATATTTTTACTGAACAAAAAGGTCAAGAGTTCAAAAAATAATGAAGGACCAGAGTTGTCCTCCATTGCGAGCTCTTGTTTGCTCAGCAGCGGAGCAAGCGGGCTGTGCCACGGTTTATGGTACTTTCTTAAAGGCTATAAACTGGCCAAGAAATAATGGGGAAATGGTAAAAACGACGACTCGTAGCAGAAGATTTCACTCATCTGAACTTTGGCATCTCTAGAAACGAACTGTTCTCTAAATGCTACAGATAAAGGACGGCTTTTGTGGTTAAGTGATTATATGCTGTAGTGCCGTGCAATTAATAAGTGGCCTAACTATGACTGTCCGTGCATGAAGGGGAATAGCTTTAAGTCATCGTTATCTAACTACAATTAGGGAGCAATGTATGCGCAGGTGGTTTTGTCTATATGAACTCTGCCTTCCTTGTGCTTTCAGGCAAACGTGAATATATTCTGACATAACCAGAATAACTTTTTATCAAACAAACGATGTTTATGTGTGCCCTGTGGTGCTTCATTGTGTGCGATTCCTCCTCAGTCATTAGCAATTTATTGCTTATTCCTTCGTCAGTCAGGAGCAGTGGGGAGGAAAAACTTCGGGGATGACATATATAAGGATACAGCGGGCATTTGCATTTCAGTGCATGATGTAAAACCATGAAGGCAAGATTAATTATTTACTGGTTGCGGTCCTGCTCTGAGGACATCTAGCCGAGCCCTTTAGCAAAGATACTTTGTCTGATGAAGTGTAGTTTATTAATTGATTTAAAGACCTGTACTTTTTCCAGGCTGCCAGCCAATTCAGTGCTCAGCAGATGCGTGTGTTGTTACTTGGCCCCTTGACTTGTGTTTCACCAGTGTTTTATCTCTGGTCGATGCTTGTAGTCTACCCTTCAACAGGGATGCATCGCTCATCCTTAGGGCTAACTTTCTTGTTTGTAAGTCTAATGCTTTTCCACCCCCCTCTAACGTGTCCGGTCTCTAAAAGCGTAAGTCGGGGTTGAAGGAATGGACGTGAAGTAATTCCTGCCCAGGTCTGGAAAGCATCTGGGACCAATCTGCGCATCCTGTTCCTGGCAGGAGGCACCTCAGATAGCGGCACGGAGCGGGTGATGAGTCACAGGCCAGTTCTGCTGGCCACAACACGCTCCCCGCTGCCTCTCACCTGGGGATGCTCACACAACTGCCCTGTTGCCTGTGTCCATCACAGGAGGAGAACGTCTGCCTTGGAGAGACCTCAGGAACGGGCTGCTCATTGCACGTGTTATCTTGGTGAGCTGGTTTTGCCCTGATGGCTGTACTATGTGTACCTTCGCCATCAGCACTGAGTTGCTACATCTTTTCATCAACAACAAAAAAAATCCCCTGTCACCCTCCTAATTTTGTTTTTGAAACAGCTGCACCATTCTTAGTAAAATGCTGTTTTGTTTAATGGGGGGAAAGAGGGGAAACATCATGATGAGATCCACTGGAGAAGGTGCCTAACATGGAAAGTATCTGCCCATACTCCAAGCTACGCATAAGCTGTATAGTAAGTAGAAAGCGTGATGCAGGCAGGACTGCTCTCTCTGATCTAGAGGCTGTATACATCAGATGCTCTGAACAGCCCATAAATATCCCTTCAATCCCCAACCCATGAGAGCAGCAGGGATTTGTGGGTAGTTTATCTGTTTCTACATAACTATCTCAGATTATACATGTAAAACACAAAGTACACTGGATTTGTGAACTGCAGGCACATTTTGAGCCTTCTGTGGTTTAATTTTTATAAGGGTTGGGTTTGTTTAGTCTTTCGAGAGAATTCATTTCTGCTTGTGTCTGTTGTTTCTTCATAGATGGTTTGCGGGTGATACGTGTGCAAGTGCCTCAAGTTCCTCCAACAAGATGTGCTCCACAAATCCAGCAAATTGGGTCACCTTTGATGATGAACCACTCTTCCAGTCACCTCAGAAGTCGGTTGATAATCAGAGTAGTTGTAAAGCAAATGGCCTTAAACTCAACCTGTCTAGTGTGCATGAGTCTTCAAGTAGGTCATCTTCTACAGGCAGCACTCCACTCTCATCTCCTGTGGTTGACTTCTACCTAAGTCCTGGACCCCCCAGCAACTCTCCACTCACTACACCTACCAGAGACTACCCGGGAAGTCCGTGCATCCCAAAGCCTGGGATTCATATCCTTTATCCCATCCCTGAATGGCCATCAAACGTTAACCTTCTTCCGTCCCCTGGGATTTGCTCATCCCTAACCTCACAGAAACCGAGCAGCCTTCCCTTGAACACCTCGCCTAATGACCATCCGGTTAAGACTTCACTCTCCAAATCACCAGATGAAGGAAGCCCTAATCCGCCAGGAAGCTGCAAGGAGTTAGGAGAGTTGTCGTCGGCACCGGGGCGCTTCCCGTACTTCCAGAGTGACTGTGCTTTTTCCAGTCCCTTTTGGAAGGAAGAATGCTCGTTCAGCACATCACCAGCTACCATTAGCACGCACAGGAAGGACAAAGCGCTTGACAGGAGCATCTGTCATCCTAAAGACAAAGAAACTTGCCACGATCAGAAAAGCCTTAACCAGGGCTCCTTCAGCTACATCTGCGAGAGGCTTGAACACCTGCAAGCTGGTAGCTGCGACGCCGCGGGAAGCCCGCCCGTCTCCATCGCCCACACGTGGCACACGCTCTCCCCTGCCGTCCCACGCAGCCTCTTCAGGAGCCGGAAATCGGATGGGTGGCCGTTCATGCTGAGGATTCCCGAAAAGAAGAACATGATGTCATCTCGACAATGGGGCCCTATTTACCTTAGCGTCCTAGCCGGAGGGGTATTGCAGATGTATTATGAAAAGGGCCTGGAGAAGCCTTTCAAGGAATTCCAGCTGCAGCCACACTGTAAACTGTCTGAACCCAAATTAGAAAGCTATAATGTCTCAGGAAAAATCCATACTGTGAAGATCGAGTGTGTGTCTTACACAGAGAAAAGGAGGTATCATCCCAAAGTAGAAGTGATCCATGAGCCGGAGGTTGAGCAGATGTTAAAGCTGGGCACCACAGATTATAACGACTTCACCGATTTCCTCGTAACGGTCGAGGAAGAGCTTATGAAACTTCCTACTGTTTCTAGACAAAAGAGGAATTACGAAGAGCAAGAAATGACTCTGGAAATAGTGGATAACTTTTGGGGCAAAGTCACTAAGGCAGAAGGAAAACTCATAGAAAGTGCCGTCATCACACACATTTACTGCTTGTGTTTTGTGAACGGAAGTGCCGACTGCTTTCTAACCCTGAATGACCTGGAGCTCCAGAAGAGGGACGAGCGTTACTTGGAGAAGGAGGAGGAGAAGAAATGGATCGATATTCTCGATTTCCATTTCCATAACTGCGTCAAAGTGCAGGAATTTGAGCAATCACGAATTATTAAGTTTACACCCCCGGATGGCTGTAGGCTGGAACTGATGCGTTTCAGGACACGGTACAATGGGCAAGACCTTCCCTTCTCTGTGAAGGCTGTGGTAGTGGTTCAGGGGGCGTACGTTGAACTTCAGGCTTTTATAAACATGTCTTCAACTGCTCCAATCCCAACACGTTTACCCACTGTGAAATACTGTGAAAACGTTATGATACGCTTTCCTGTTCCCACGCAGTGGGTCAAAGCACTTTGGACCATGAACCTCCAAAGGCAGAAGTCCCTAAAAGCAAAAATGAATAGGAGAGCGTGCCTTGGCTCTTTACACGAGGTTGAATCTGATCCCGTAATACAAGTCTCGGTTGGAACAGCAAAATACGAGAGTGCCTACAGGGCTGTTGTGTGGAAGATAGACAGGCTTCCAGATAAGAACTCAAGTAAATAATTTGTGCTATAAAACGATGGGCTTGGATGCATGTCTTCACTGGTTTTACGCTTGTGTACCTCCATCAGCTTCCATAGTTTGGGTTTTTATCTGTGCAGCGGTATTGGTAGAAGCTGGAGTAACCTTTTGGGAAAAAGAGAATATAGCCTTTTTTTTTTTCTAAGGCGGATTTTCCTAACTTACTGGATGGAGGCAGATGTATTATTGTCAGTAATTTTAAGGGTGCAGTATCATGGAAGTGGATCTCCTCATTCTGAGTAAACCTCAAATCTACAGTAAGAAAGAGGGAAGGGTTTATGCTTTGCATATTCCATCTAAGCAATGGTGGGATGGGAAGCAAACACCAGTAGGTGAAATGATTTGCCCACCCAATGTCACGCAGTTAATAGAAAAAGTGGTGTTGTAACTGTTGCGTCTTGGCTTTCTAGCATCGTTTAAGAAACGGTAGGTACGATACATAGCTAGAAGGTATTGTGGTCAAACTTGCAGTAGCGAGTTGAGTGTGCTTTTGCAAAGACTGTTGTCTGTTACCTCCTTTATGGGTTGGTGTATTGAGATTGCGTGTTTGTGGCAATAACTGCACTGACAAATGATGCCTCCCACTTTATTTCTCCTCCCTGGTGGTGGTACCTCACTAAAAACTTGCAGCAATAAAACCAGCTAAGTTTATAGTCCTGCACATGGGAGTTGTTGATTTCCCGCTAAGTAAAATAGTTAATTTACCTTAATTTAATGGAGAAAATATGATTTGGGGGTGGAAAGAAAATATAAATATACGCTTTTAAAATTCCAGGTTTTAGTCAAGTTATGAGATTAATAGCCCTATACAGTACTTCTCTAAAGGCATAAAAATTCATGAGGAATATATTATTCTCCTTCAGGTTCTGTAGAGTGAAGGCACTTGAACCTTTCCTTGCATATGCATTATGTGTTCTTGAGACTTTGGGGATCTGTGTAAGACAAGGGCATCTGTTAAAGCATTTTGCCTAAAACACCTGTAAAATCTGTACTTTTAAGAAGGGGATAAGTGTGTAGTATTAGCAAATGGATTGGCCTAGTCTTGTAGCATCCTAACTGTCTGGACTAACTACCTCTTTAAAATGTCCAGAAAAGATATAAGTTTCTTAAGTCCCGGTTTCAGGTGTGCTAGTACTAAGTTGACATATCCACTCTCATGGTTTGACAGCTAGATGTGGCTGCAGGTGAGAGTTCTCACTCAAAACTATTAAAAACAAGAAGAAAGGCAAAAAAACTCCTGAGGATTTTTTTTAATTGTTTTTATCTAATTGTAAATTATATTTGATCTTATCTGTTGTTTAGGTATTTATGATTTTTTTTTTTTTTTACAGTTTGGTATTTGAATACTTCTGATTGTTTTTTCAGTGACAGAAGTAACAGATCAACAGAAAAGCTGAGGCAATTGAAAATTGAAATGAAATGAAAAGGGAATATTACCTGAGTCTATATATAAACTAGATTGGTTTTGGTATTAAAAGAGCATTTGAAAGCATCCTGCATCAACATGTGAATGTGGCAGTTCTGAGGGTATAAATTATTGCAGGGCTGCTGGCAGAGGAGAGCTAGTATTTTTACTAATGATGCTGCGTGGAAATACTGGTGCCTTTTGCGTGCAGATCGTGTTTTACTTAGGCGATGAGTTCTCTCAAACCTCGGGCGACTGTGCCTTTCATCTTCTGCTGATGCGCACCACGGGAGGAACAGCACAAACGTTGCTGTGGTCAGATTCAGAAATGATGTCGTGTTAACGCCATCTCTGTTTTTCCCCTTCTTTTGCTTTGGGAGAAGCCGTGGTTGGCCTGGACCTGTGGTTAATGCCATATGGTTCCTCCTGGGTTGGCTGAGCCCTCCCTTTTCCATGCTGCTTCTTAGCAGGGTATCTCAGGCTCTCCTTGGAGAGGATGCCGATGGCTGCCAGGCGATGGGCAGCGGGAGAGCGGAGGAGACGCAGCATCAGCAGACGGAATAACACAAGGCAGAATTAATGGTGGGGGGAGAGAAATGGGGGCAGCGAGAGGGAAGATAAGGGAGGGGTTGGGGAGACCAGAAAATGGACAGGGAGGGCAGAGGAGTTGATGGAGAGATGTAGGGGAACCCGTGGGCAGAAGAAGATTCTTGAGGTCTTCAAAATCTGTATGTAGGTTTGGGTGTGTTGCTGCACTCCAGGCTTCAAGGATTTGCACCATGCTGCTGTGACCTGTGTGTTTTGCCAAGGCTTACAGGACTGACTCTTCGGGTAGCTTTTAATATTCTTTGCTGTTTAATGTAGGTTTGCTTCTGCAAAATCAAGTCATCAATCCAGCCAGGCAATTTTAAAGATTATAAGTCTTCCAAAGTCTTTAATTCCCTGCATTTCATTCACTTTAAGATTTGGTGTGCACAATTAACTTCAGATTTATATTATTTGAAAGTGAGAACTGTTTTTTGTGGCATTCTACAGCTTTACATTATTTTCTGCCAGTAGCTTAAACTTTTGACGTTTGAATAGTTCCTCTGGCTGAGATCTGCAAAATCATTTGTATCCTTGAAATGTTCATGCGTTTGAAAAAAACATTTTGGTAGTAATACTGCCTGGTCACATTTTAAACATCTCTATCAAGTTTTCTGTGTGCAGTTAAGAGTTTAAAAATAGGGTTGCCATGAGGTGTGCCAAAAATCTGGAGGCAGTCAAACTCATAGAAATATGTAAACTTTCATAATACGTTTACTGCAGGGAGAAAAATATGCCGAGGCTTTTGCTTTCAAAAAGCCTTTGTCCAAGGCTTCTTCAAAAAAAGAAGAAAGGGAAAGGTAAATGTTGCCTGCAGTTATATTGTGACTCTGTTTAGAGACATTGAAAGATGTTAGTATCCACTGGGTCTTACTAAAGTGCTTCATTGGAAGAGTGCTGGCCAAGCAAAGTCTGTGTGAGCTGTGAGATACCCCAGATTTTTAAAAGCTGCCTATGCTTATTCCAAGATATAAATGGAGAGTTTGGAGCCCGAGTGTTAACATTATTTTACAAAAAAAAAAAAAAGTGAGAAAGTTGTAGACTTTGAAGGATTGATCCAATGAAACTTCTGCAAATTGAGTCTACATTTGTGAAATCGGGGCATCGTATAAGGAAACGTAGAACATTTTATGATTTCAGCCCAGTACTGGGGCCAGTCTTTGCACTGGAGAACCTGTATGACCTGTATCACCCAGGGAGCTGGGGAGAGACTAGACTTTGAAACACTGTGTTCTAATCTCTTGCTGAGTCAGTTTGTGCCCTGTGGTGTTTCCTGCGAGGAGACCTCCATCCTTGGGCTGTTGTATAAAGCAACAATTCTTCATATTGATTATTTCTCCTTTTCTCCTGCGTCATGGAGCCACACTGAGGAAGCAATGATTAAGTAACACAGAGAAATGGAGCCAGGGGAGCCGGTGGCTCCTGGCAGCCTTTAGCATCTGAGCATGGACTCAAGTGTGGGAGGTGATGTGGCTCCCAGCAACCGTCAGCTGCCGCTTTTTTGCTTTCTAAACTGCCTAGGTGGAAACTCCAAGCCATGACTCTGTTAGGTGGGCTCCATCCCTGCCTAGCCACCTCCTGGCACCAGCACCATTGCAAACTGCTCCTTGGCAGTGGCACCTTCCCACTCCCCTATTTCCCGTGCATTTCTCCCAGAAGGTTGGATAAATGCACCCATTTAGACGTAGTTGCAGGAGTTACGAACTTCTTAACAATCCTAAGGTAAATCCCTTCTTAGTAATTGCTGATGTTTTCATTTTCAAAAGACTTTTAGAACTGGACCTATTTTGGCAAAAAAAGAATCACTACTTAACTAAAATAACTAGCACATTCCTTTGGCTTAGATTGCTTGGCTTCATGAACCTTTCTTAGATCAAGGTTGCTTGACTGCTACTCATACAGGTGAAAAAGGGATAAATAGTGTGAGTAAATGCAGCGAAGTTAGATTGTGAAGTGCAATATGAATGCTAAATGACAGTTTGAATCTAGTTTCATACTTCTACTGATTTGTTTGTTTGTTTTGGCTTTTTTGTTGTTATTCTTCAGAGAAAGAGAGCAAGAATTTGGAACATTTTTAGGAAATCAGAGCCAAATTTTCAGATGTAAAACAGGAAAGACTTAGGTCTCTGAATTCATGAAAGTCTTAACAAGTTGCCAAGATGCCTAAACCCCAGGGCTTCTGTCTCCCGAGTTAGCTAGTAAAAGCTCGGTAATCTCCCCAAATTAACTGGGGAGTTAATTCAGCAGTGATTCGGTTCCATCAGGCCAGATGGTCATGTCTCCACGATGCCTGATGGGCCACGTTTTGGATGGCTGGGCTCACATCTGAATATGTCAACTTAGCTCCCACTGGGCAACTGTACAGACTTACACCATGCCTGCTTCATCCCGTTTGACTTTACACACTGCTACCTTTTCTATTTTCTGGCTGGCATCTTGTAATTCAGCATTACAGGGGTTTTTTTTGCAAAAGGACTTTGTACATGCAGCATCTCTTTCTTCTTCTAACTCCAGAGTAATACAAGGCCTGGGAAACAATAGTTTCACAGAGCAGAGATGACAAGGACTGGCCAATTTTAGGTGAAAACTAAGGCACTGCTCACCGTCTTCTTACATGTTGGTTGATCCCTTTGTTGTCTGACAGCCGATGGGAAAAAGTTGCTGCACGTTCCTACCACAGCCCAGCAGTGGGCAGAGGAATTTCTCCGCAAGGGAAGTGGTAAGTAACCTCCTTCTGACATTGATGTTGGTACAGGAGAAGGATGGGCTGCGGGGAACCCTGTGTTTTGAGAGCAGGCAAACGAGTCCAGTGGAGGCTGCTCCAGAGGACCCAGAGCAGTAGTGTTACCCAGATCCCAAAACTATCATCTCTGTCTTTGCAGGTTACCTCCTAGAGGGGAAAAAAGGACCCCAGAACTCATTGGATCGCAACGCTAAGACCACCTCAGTGTGTGGGTTAGCTGGAATATAAACCCAGAGATTTTTTTTTAAGTGCTATACAGTACTGAACCACAACTGTGGCATGTCTAACACAGGACCCTTTAGCAGCAAGCCAAGAGGAATGGCCTATTTATTCCTGGGCTCAAGTGGACACCTACCATCCAACATTTACCATCAGATACCTGTCCAGAAAAATTCCAAGCAGTGGTTATTTTTGGATTCCCTTTCTCAGAAGACAAAATAATTTTCCAGACAATTCCTGTTGCTGCTTGTTTCTCCATAGACCTCCCTCCTATAACAGAAGATGCTGAATTGGATTTCCAAAAGCCCTTAGATGTACGCCCTTTTCCTACTGCCACAGATGGACTCCAAACGAGAAGCTACTGCTCTTGGACAAACGCTTTTTCCTCAGATCCATGGTCAACCATAGCCCCAGAGGCAAAGCTCACTGCCTTACTGGCCAGGGCACGATGTGCTGTCTTAGTGTGCCAACTGCTGCTATGAAGGACCCTTCGCTTGTTGCTGACATTGTGCACTCTGAGCATCCCACCCCAGCAAACAGCACAAAGACCAGGTCACAGAATCACAGAATCATAGGGTTGGAAGGGACCTCTGGAGATCATCTAGTCCAACCCCCCTGCCAGAGCAGGGTCACCTAGAGAGGTCAAGTAAATGTGTTGCCAGGCTGCATCCGAGCACCACCACTGGAGAGTGGAGCAGATCCTGAGAGCCAAAAGGAGCACAGCTTGGGTGGGTTGTGGTACCACAGATGGGATGACGTCTCAGTTTGGCTGCGGAATGGGGTACTGCTTCTGGTCTCCACCACTGGTGTTGCTGTCACCACAGCTGTTGCTGGGATGATGGCAGATTCAAGGATGGAGAGGCTCACCCCAACAGGGGAATCATTCCACCATGTCCAGGCAGTCTGGAAGAGGAACCGTGGACCAAGAGAGCGTTAGTACAGGAGAAATGGGCTTGGACACAGCAAGAGATGACCAGCAGCAGATCATGGACAAGGCCCACGTCACAGAGGTATACAGATCTGCCTGTCACTATGTACATCAGTGACGAAGCGCCATCTCCTCCTCACACTTGTTTAGTCTTTCTCCATCTTCCTTCTCAAGGAGCTGGCAGGTGGTTGTAATACTTGTTTCTGACTTTGTTCCCTCCTCTATTTCAGTAATAAAGTCCCTAATGCTACAATTTTACCTGTCTCTGTGTATTGTATTATTTTGCTGAGACTTCAGCCACACGCCGTGTGCCCCGGCATTGCACTCCCTTGAATAAGACCTTTATGGGCTTGCAAACTGGGTATCTTTGTGCTTCAGTGACTTGAAGGACTCTGTCCTATAGTGTGCTTTGAGGTGCGAGACACGCCAGTAGCACTGATTTAGCACAAATCGCGGTCACTGCCTCCCGCTGCACCCCCATACCAGCCTTGCCGTGCAGCTGCCTGGGTGACTCTGAGTCTGATTCATGCACAAGCAAACTAAATGGTAGGCTATTACATAAAAAGGAGGTGACAAAAGCTGCTGCTTTTGGTCTTGGGCCACAGTTTGGGTGCTGGTTGTAATTTAAGTGTGTGTGGGTTGTAAAGCGTTGTGCCTTGACTGCTACGGTATGTGGGCAGCAAAGTCTGCAAGGAGGGGTGACGTTTTTCCATCTGATCTCTCCAGCCTGTCCTGCTCAGTTTGTTTTCCATCCCTCTGTGCTGGCTGTGGTGATGGCCATTGCTGGGCACCTACTTCTCCCCACTCACCTTAAAGCTGCTATTGTCCTGGGCGTATTTAGGGGAGCTTCATTCCCCAAACTCGGGACCTACATATTAGTTGCAGTGATCCCTACCAGTTCCTTCTATGGATCTGCCCTTGCTTTTATGAGTTCCAGTTGATGAGTTTATGAGTTCTTCTTCAATTTCTGTAACCAGTTCCTTATGAGCATGTATTAGAGCCGTGCTTTGGTAGAAAGCAGCAGCTAGTTCTTCATGGAGAGCGGTTGCTGGCTCTCCACTGTGATATGTGATTCTTTAAAGACGCCGGGGAGACTTCGTGGCCAGTGGCTGATACTCTTCCATGGTGCAGGACTCCAGTTGGCATGTATATAGCATTTTTCTCTGAAATCCAGTTCAGGTTTTCTTTGAACATTACAAGCAGTTACGTAAAGCAGCAGCATTTAGGATAAGGATGGAGTGCCATGTACTGCTGGAAGCAAGCCTGCAAGGGATGCTTGGAAATCAGCCACCTACACACTCCAGATGGTGAAGGACTCTGCTTGTCCAGTGACATGCCCCTTGTCCAAAGTGGTGGCTGTAAATGCTGCTGTGTATCTGTGTGTGTGCCTTTGGGGTCAACTGAACAGAGAGAGGAGAACACCTGCAGTCAGCAAATAGCTCTTTAAGGTACCGATTATTGTTGTTGTTATTAAACATGGAAAAAAGAAGAGGGGAGAAAGAGAGTTGGAGACCTCCCCATATGAAGTCTAGGGGCTGATAATCCAAAGGACACTTCCTATTCCTTTCTCCCTTTCCCTCACCTTTTCTTCCAGGCAGTCAAGTTTTAACTGTGCTGTTGAGTGTAATAGTAAGGAAGAGGGAGGGAATTATTAATTTTACTAGTTATACAATTAGCCAAAAGGAAAACAAAACATTCAGTGTTTTAGTGAGCATGATTAAGACAAGCATGAATTTTATGCTCTTTAAGCCTTGATTTTTGGGAACCCCATTGACTTTATGCCGGACTTGGAATGAAATCTGGAGGATGGTTTATATTGAATTAGACTTTGTTCTGGTGAAGTCAGAGACGCATGTGACACAACTCTGCCCATCGAACTGCTCAAATGTAAATTATCTCCTAAAATCCTACTTGGCTTGGGCAGGCAAACCTGCAGCACGGACCAGAGGATACAGCCAGCCCAAGGCTCACGGAAGCAATGGAGATGCAGCTTTTTTATTTATCTTTACCTTAAGAAAAGCCTGTGAGCCTGTGGATGTGGAGTGTTAATAGCGATTTCTCCCATGGGATGGATAAAGCTCGGTGCCTGTTAACTCCATTTTCAGTATTTCCTTCATTCTGATAGAAATTGATTCCTGCCATTGGAGAAACCCAGTATGTAAAGAATGGGACATTTTTGCCTGAACTTTGAGATGCCGTTCAGTGTAATGGATGAAAACCAAATACACATTGCCAGGCTTGCCTTTGACAAAATACAGCCAATCTTTCTCTGCCTTTTTTTTTTTTCTGCCTGCAGCCAAATGGTAGTTAGCTGTCTATGCTGATGCTTAAAATCCTGGAGAGGAGGAGAAATGCAGAATTTCTACTTTCTGCCCTGAAAAATTTGGAGAGGCAGCTGCAATATAAAGGATTCATTTCATTATGTTATATTATACTGCTGTCACGCACATAGTGAGCCTGTTGACCTCGGTTTCTTTGGAAAGCAGGCTTTTGACCCTGGTGTTCCTGTGTGCCAGGAGGAGGAGAAATGCTTTCCCTTACCATCGCCACATATAAGAAACGCTAAAGCAAATGATCCCTAGGATCTAAGGCTGGATTAAAGTAATTTAGAATATGCTGCATTACATGGGCTGTCCTTCATGACTCTCTTTATAACACGACATTTACTTTAGTAGCTTTTGTTTGGAAGAAGTGGGATACGTTCTTTTCCCTTAACAAACCAAGCTGGAAAGGGAGTGCAGGTACCCTTACCCTGGCAGCTGGGATATATCTTGTTTGAGCAGGACTATGAGCAGCGCCTTTATCTTCCTGCCATAGACATACTGTAATCAATGATGTTACACAAGAAATAAACACTCCAGTAAAATTCCTACAGCAGAGAGCTCTGGAAAGTGTGGTTGTTGGACACAGGGCACTTCTGCCTTGGCTAAGCTGGGGCCTTCCAGTTTCTTATTTTTCTACAAGAGTAAGAAATTTATTTTTAAGGGAAAACTGAGAATTTTTTCCCTAATATTCTGAATTTAGCAACTGATCCCTAACCTGTAACACTCTTCTTTCAATCCGAAGCTAGAAGGATCTGGTAAATCTTGTGTCAATTAATTTGTAAAACTGCCATTATTGTGAAAAGTGTGCTGAAGCAGACAAAAAATGAGTAAGAGGCCACCTTCTGCCCAAGCAGCAGAAGATCGTGGACAGAATAATCTTGTATCATCACAACAGCTCTGCATTAAGAAGATAGAGCTGTGCTTTCTTGCTAGCAGATTAACCTTGCATTGTAAACAAAAAAAAGATAATTAGCTGATGGTGTGGTTTGGTTTTTTTTTCCTTTTGCAAGGTTCAGATCATCCACACAGCCTGTCTTACAAACTGGAACTCGGATCAGACCAGGAAATCCCATCTGACTGGTATCCATTTGCTACGGTCCAGTTCGTCGTTCATGATACCTGTGCCTCAGGAACAGAAGTCAAGTCACTGGGCATAGAGAGCGATCTGCAGCCCCAGAAGCACGTGGTTCAGAAAGCTTTTTACAATTGCCAGGTATTTTTAGGGCTTTTCCTCCTCTTCTTCCTCCCCACTCGCCCCTACAGTATTTCCAAGGCAAATGTGCTTTGTATTCTAAACATATCTTGCATGTACTTGCGGTAATGACTTTGAGCAAAAGAATCATTAAAAAATAATTCCTTGTCTGATCGAGGATGATGCTGAAAAACAGAACTGCAAATGCAGCATTGTTTTTCCTCAGCTGAGCTATTTTTGGGAGCAGTGGTTTTGAAATGCATTGGGTCTGGAAATGTTTTGATTCTGAGTCAAAGCTTTTATTCATGCCATTGCTGCAGTTCACACTTTCAGTGCCCAACTGTTTGCTAATTCTACCTGGTTTTTTTTGTTTGTTTTCTAACTACAGGTTGAAATTGAAAAGAAGTGGATTAGGCTTGATGGAGAAGATCCAGATAAGGCTGGCAACTGCCTAATGCAGTAAAAGAGGACAGGAGGCACCGTCACAGGATATTAGTAGGAATCAATTTACATAGGAAATTCTATTGTTAGAAGAAGCGCAGTGACCTAGTTTAGGATAAACACAGTCATTGAATTTTTTTCTTTTTATAGTGCTTTTGGGTTTGATTCCGCAAATCAGTGCTGGTTTGACTGGCCTGCGTTCAAGTAAACTTCCTGTCATGGGAATACTGGTATGAGTAAGGTCTCCTTGTAAAGAGCTGCAGGATGTGAGCACTTAATTGACTGATTGTAATATATTATTTTCCTGTTGCGTATCTATGACTTGGGAATGATCTCATACTCTATATTGAAACCTAATGGCACTACTCAAAGAGTTCATGTCACTTGGATATATACTATTCAGCAATAAAAACTGCCAGAGCACTTTTGTGCAGACCAGCATCTGTGTAAGGTCCAGCAGGACCAATAACATTTTTTAGTGGTGTTTGAAAACCTGAAGTCCCCCATGTTTCTGCTCCCCTCAATATATGTGAACAGAACAAGTCGTAATATTATTCTTGACAAGAGCCTCGATTAATGAGTTGGAAACTGGGTGATTTCATTGGTAAAATGGGAAAAGTTCCTCTGCAATAACATCTTTCATTTTTCTGTGGCTGCGCGCATTTCCTCCCCAGGACTTTATAGGTTCATTCAAAGTAATCTCTTGGGCAAAAAAAACATATGGCAGATGTGATTGAAATTTCTGTGCCAGCATTAGAAAAATCTTACTCACTACTGCAGCAAGTGAGACAAGGGGCAGATCCTCAGCAAGCGTAAATCAGTCCAGGCCCATTTCATTTGATGAAGCTTTGAGAATTTACACCAGCGGAGGGTTTTCCCCACAAACTGAAGAAAGGGCTGGTTGCTACCGTTTGCTCTGGGTCTCCTTTGGGATGCAAGTTCCAGATGGTGGTTTGGAAACTGCAGGAGCTGTTGCTTTGGGTAACTTTTAAGGGAGTCTTTCCATGCATGGGAAGGGACATGTTCTCATGCTACTGGCTCTAAAGGCATTTTCTGTGGGGAAACAATGCAGGAATGGACCATCGCGAGAGAATTGAAGCTGTGACGCTTCAGCAGGCAGCTTGAGCTACTAATCCCGTATCAATGCGTTAACGGTGTTTTCAACAAATTATTGGCATTTAGGGAAAGCTTTTAATGCTTCCCCTCAGCCATTATCCCCTTTGTCATTTTCTGCAGGCTGTAATTCCAGCTCTGAAAAAATCTGATAAATTAAAAAAGTGCTCCTGATACTTTTTTTTTTTTTTTTGGCTATAGTTTTCCTAAAATTATCCTTACTTCAAACTCAAATTAGCGGAGAACAGAAATATAGTAATGCACTAAGTCCCACTTTATATTTTGTCACAGCTTGTAACTGTTTATGTGAACACTGTGTAAAAGTACAGATAAATGTTATTCCCCAAAAGTAGAAATATGTGGGATATGCACTGAGCAAATTACCAGTCTGAGGAAACAGAAGGCCATAATATGAACCTAGTTCATCACAATAAACTTTTCCCCCATTTGGAAGCTGAGAATGAAATGGCTAATAGATACTCTAGGAAGTCCTGAGGGCAGGTTTTTTATGGGTATTGCATTACCAAAGCCCCAAATAGACCATTATGGTATTTTGGCTTCACTATATATCCCTTTTTATTAGCAAGATTATATTATAATAAATCTAAGCAAGCATTTGAGTGTAGTTAGTGATCCAAGTATGTCTCAGCTGTTGCATCCTCCATCCATGTCTTGACTTGAGAAGCCATTAGCGCCTTCAAGTCATGTTTGGTTTGTTTTATTCATATTTAATTTTGGTTTATGTACTTCTCAGCTGAACTAAGGGGCACAGTGTACGCTAGGGCAAAGTATTTATACTTGGCATCATGTCAGAGCTCTGCAATTTGCTGAAGTCCGTGGTTATGCTAGAGCTACAAAATCTGTTAACCTCTTTGGTTGGTTAGGTAGAGGAAGCAAAATACGTGTTGCAGATACCTGCACTAACCTTTGTCTGAGGCTGACTTGTTTTGACTGACGTTAATTCAGTAAATCTGTTAGCAGTTGTTATTGTCCACAGCCTGTCTTGCCCAGTTGGCCCCTATTTTTCTGTTTTTAAGGGGACAGCTAGGCTGTTCTGGGACTCTTTTGCCTTAGGATCCCCATTCGCAGCACTCGTTTCCTGGGTATCCGGTACCTGCTGGTGTTAGAGGTCCTGCAGGAGCAAGGGCTGCTTTTCTTCTCTCGGGTGTCTGCTGTATCTTGGGATGCGTTTAAGATACCCACGTAGCATTGGCCCCTTATTGTTTTGAATGGCCTAAGTGATGAACAGCCACATTACAAGTTGTCTTCCCTGCTAGTGAGCCTGTGTTTTATCTGGTATGGTGCAAATGATCATTCAGCGTTACTGAACTCGTTAGCGTAGAAAGGTCAAGCTACAGCTTTATCTGTGTCGCAGACTCTTGGATTTCCATCTGAGTGCTGCAAGACTCGCTATTAACTTTAATCGGAATTGGATCAGGATCACAGGCAATTCACTCCACAGAAATATTGCCACACTGAAAGAAAGTTACTCTGTTCAATGCATGGCTTTCAGTTTAAACCTGACAATTAGTGCAGCCTAAGGCTGAATAATTACTCTCTTCAGTCTCAAACTGATGTTTGTATGCTTTGCTGGCAGAATATTTAAAAATAGGTTGCAGTTGAATGAAAGAAAGTTTCGGTTGTCTGACTTCCCCCCCCGCCCCGCCCCATCAAATTCTAACTTCTATTGCAACATGCCAAAGCAGAAACACCCTAACTTCCCCATTCTAATATTTCTTCGGCATTGCCTGATGTCCTTTGAGTATAACCTACTGAACAAATATTCTAAATGTTTAAGACTCATTTGCTAACATTTCCTATGAAGGCTACAGGAGGCGATAGTGAGTAAACATACTGGTTTTGATTCTTTAGAAATCTGGTCTGTAAGTAGTCTAACCGTATTTTGGGAGAGGAATGGAGACAAGGAACACTTGCTATAAGCTGTTGTGATGCTCAGTGTCCGGCTAGCAGGAGGACTGGAGCTTTAAATAACCCATGACATACATGGGCATCATGCGAGGAACCAGGTTTCACGCATATCTCATCTCTGCTTGCCCACAGCTAAAGTCTGCAGTCACTGAAACGCTTCCAACTGTTTGTTTGGGTCACTTAAGATGCTGACACTTTGCAAACATTTACTACAGGGCAGTACTTAGGTATTATCTATGTTTCCTTCACAAAGGACCAGCAGGGTTTGGGATGTTTTGTATTTTAAACAGAAATCAATGAGAACACCTATTTTCACAGTGTGTTTGCCTTACAAAGTGGTGTATTTGCTGAAACCGACAAACTTTATCTTTGCAGTCATCTTTCTCATACTAATTGTATTACTGTAGGTAAATGGTACTTGATGTAATTTTGGATTCAAACACCCATTGAAGTCAATGGAAGCCTTTTAACTGACGAAATGGTATCTGCATCAAAGTCTCTAAGAATAAAGGAGAGGCAAAAAAAAAGAAGAAGAAAGGAAAAGTGGTAATAGGCAGAAAAAACCCACTGTAGAAGATTCTTGATGCTAGTAAGTAAGGAACTTGCAATGCTTGCTTATTCTAACCAGAAAAGAGCACAGAAGAGAGGAAAAGAGGTGTTATTGGGGTGTCAAAGCCGAAGCTTTGCAGTGATGGGGAACGATGATCCGGCTGCCCCCGTGTAGCAGCTCTCGAGAAATGAGGATGGTGGTGCACTCCATTGAACATGATGCCAAGCCACTGTCATCCTTACGCTCCTTGCTTTTTTTCCCCCAGATTACGTATTAATTGTCCAAAAGTACACCTAAAAACGTGTTTTCACGTGTTGCTTTTAGTTGCATTTCTTTTACTTGATGGACTTCTTAGCTGCAATATTGGTGTCCACACCCCTATTTTACATTTATTTTGTCTTTTTGTTGACTAAACACAGTAATTAACTGCTGCAGTTAGTAGTTCTTAGCTATAATTTTGATAACTCTGAAGCAGTTCTGTTATTCTTAATGGAAAATATAATTTTATTTGGGTCTTTTGTCAGTATAAGTATAAACAGATCATGCTGATAATCTTGTAATAACATTTTGTAGATTGCATATTGATTAAAAAAATAAAGTTGTTTTTCAAACTAGCGGTTTCTTGTCCCCTTACTAGAAGTTTATCAAGCTTGTTTCACATTTACTGTAATTAACTGGTGGATCTCGTATTAATAGGTATTGTAGCTTATTAGAAAGAGCAGTTCTACTCTGTGTGTGAGTGGGGGAGATCGCTCCTCGTCTTAGATAAAGCTAATTGCAGAAAGCTGAAAGATGCACTATATTCCATTAATGGTCATTTATGGCAGGCCCTTTTCCTGTCTTATTTGCATAACAATAGTAAGCCAAAGAATTCTGTGTTTTTTCCTATTGAGTACTTCCCCTGATCTCTCTGGGATATTTGAATATAATGTAGCGACAACTGTTTAAGACTTTCACAAATTTCAAAGTCTGTTCTTGAAATGAGCTGTTACTAGGGAAATGGTGAAACCTCGGGGGGAGGGGGGGAAATAGGGGAATAAGGCAGAGGTTTGTGGGGCAGCATTCAAAGAATGGGCTTAAAGTGTAAAATAACAATATGTCACTTGTTCTATGCTGCTGTTTCTGTAGCAAACCAGTCGGCTATTCTGGGAAACACTGGGAAATACAGTTAACATCCATTTTCACTTCACTGGTGTTCTGTCCTTCAGTGAGCACCTGCAAATGGAAAGCAGAAGTATAGTCCCCTTCCAGAGCCTAAACAGTTTGCAATGTTTAAAAGTATCAGTGAACAATACGATTCAGGTACCTGGAAAAAACTGAGATGGTAAATTGCTAGAATACAAGTAAAAACATGAAAGCATTTATTTTTGGGACAATTTCCTAATATGTGCTATGCCTACTATGTGCTATTTTATATCCCTGTTCTTTCCTTAGTAAAAACAACCTGTAATTTTTTCACAGTAACAATCACAACACGTTGTAAGTGATGTTCATGCTCCCTGCCGAAGCCTTACTCATAGAAATAAAAGAAAAAGCATTGGCTCAAATTTTGCTTTGCCATCCCACAAAACCCAGCGGGATTAGGCATTTCTGGTTGTGGGTAGGTACAATCTAGCATTACGTTGCATTGTGATGGCCTTTTTGGTTTGATATAGAACTTTCATTTCCATTTCCATATTCAGTAAAAGTTCAAGGGGAAAAAATCAGAGGTGGGGACATGCTGGGAGCGGAGGAGTCCCACAATGAGTGACCAGTGGTGGAGGCAAGAGGGAGGAGGCAGGGAGCAAGCAGGGAGTTGGCAGAAGGAAAAGGCAGTGGGCAGAGCTTGTTTGGAAGGGCTAAGGAGAACTGATGCCTCTCTAAGTCAAGGGGAAAAGTTTACCTATAAAGGGAATTGAAATAGAAAAGCAGTGAGGAACTTCACGCAGAGAAGTGCCTTCAAGGGAAGGTATCAAGAACAAAGCTGCGAGTAGCTGCCAGAGGGGGAAATGAACTGAATGCTCTCCTTGGGTGGCGAGGACGAGGAGTTGGGAGCGGCTGAAGAAGGGAGGACATGGGCAGAGCCACGGGAGACACAGCAAGGTGGCTGTGAGACTGAGAGGTACCCTACCTGAACAAGCTTGTGGCATGCCACAGCTCAGGGCAGTACCGCGCTGTGCAGCTGGCCCCACTTTCATACAATTCATGTTGCCATTATGCACCAAGCGGAGGAACTTGCTCAATCTGTCTTGAGTATCCCTGCATGACATCTGTACAGATGTTGGTAATGGCAACCTGTCTTCCTGGACTGGGAAATCTTGCTCATTTAGGGCACTAATGACACAGTCATGCTATAGGAGATGCAATGAAAATATCAAATAAAACCCAGCAGGGGAACAGGGAGGATTTAAAGCAAGAACACAGGTATTTTCCTGATGATACCCAAAGGTGTGCTACTGCTGTAACCTTGTTGGACTTCTCTCTAGGGAGGGACCTTCGTCTGTAAAGTCATCGGCAATGTTGAGTAGATTTTACTGTCTAAATTTAAGTACTGACACCAGGATTTAGATGACAGTTCATCTGAAATGGTGGGAGCCGTCCACTGCCTGGAGAGAAGAGGTGAAAGGTTGTTTTAGACCCCTTCAGGGAAAGCCACAGCATGCTAATTGAAACTGGGAACAAGTTACTGAATATTTTTGCTGCTAATTGTGCGGTTAATATTGTCAAAAGGGGTGTGCAGTAGATCTACACAAAAGTAGAGGTGGGGAAAAAAAAGGGAAGAGCGAAAAGTGCGTACAGTCGAGTATTAGGACAGCAGGAGCCCAACCATGCTTGCTCTGAAAGAGAAACTCAGGAAGATGACCTTGAGCAAATATTGGTGTCCTCAAGATACTTCCAAGACCCAATATGGCAATGCAGGTTAGTCTCCATACATCTGAGACTTTAGCAGAGTTAAGTATCAACTAGGCAGTAAAAAGAAGAACCTGACTGCTAAACCATACCTCAACCTTTCTGTCAAAGTCACTTGCTGGATGATTTTGGTGGTATGGTTGGTGCTGCAAAACCCACTGCTGATGAAAGGGTCCACTCTGGTTGCTCAGCTCTACTCCTCTCCAAATTACCAAGTGCAAGGTTAGACAGAGCAGACCGGCCTTGACCAAAACGTGCCGCTCTGCTCTTATTTAACTTCGCACTAAAACTGCTGGATTTCTGCAATCGTCTGCTCGACTGTGAACTTCCAGCAGCTCGTTCAGCTAAGGAGGAATGATGTTTCTGGCACGTACCCTCCTGCTGCATCCTGCCTTCGTGGGGTTCTGCACCCCCCTGTAGCTTGTCCCTCTCCACTGGAGCCAGGGAGCCCAGGAAGAGGGAAGTGGCAATTATAAACAGGCAAGGAGGGGGTGGGATTTCAACCACTGATGAAGGGGGGTAAAACAAGATGGCAGGGAAGGGATGAAGGCAAAGGCAGTAGGCAAAAGGGGAAGGAGCTGGAATGGGTCTTTTCTTGGGGACACAGGGCGGGAGGTTGGGGTATCTCTGAGGAAAGAGGGTGCTATAAACATCCGTATGCCATACCCAGGGAAACAAGACAGATGGCAAAGGAGGTGAGGGAACAGGAGACAGGCATCAGCAGGGCATCAGCAGGAGTGTGGCAGAAAGCAGGGACAAGAATAAGGACAGTGAAGTGGCTGGTGGCTGCTGTTTCCCTTTGACACTTTCTCTCCACATAAGGCATATGTATCAGGGTGAATATTTAGGAAAGGCATGGCTTATTTCATCCTTAATTAGGCTTACTCATACGACACAAGCCTCTGGGCTTATCAAGGAGCTGAGATACACAGTGCTATTCAGCGGATTCAATCCATCAGGACTGCCATTTTTATATAGCCCTTCTTACGCCACCCAATGCCCTGAAAATTTGTCATTAAATTGAATTAAGGGACAGCTCTTTCTGCAATTTCTCTGATAAAGTGGTTTAAATCAGGTAAAAAAGGAGAGGCCCTTGAAGAAACAGGAGTCACACATGACAAATGAAAGAGGAACAAATCATAGGTCCCAGCGTTACCTGTCTCAGAACTCTGATGGAAATGACGGAGCTTATAACAAAATCACGCTGTTAATAAAATTGGTTATGAGACTAGAGCGCTATATATCTATGAGTCAACAGCTGAAAACAAAGGGAACATGTTAGAGTATACCTTTAAAATGGAATTACAGTTCTGCCCACACCAAGGCATCTCCATGAGGGCTGCCCGGATTCTGCAATTGGTTCCTCCTAAGAATGATTACTTTAATTGGAAAGAACGGCAAGATGGTATTTGTAAAATATGCCTTGAGAAAGAATTCTGCAGTCCTGCGGTTGAGTAGCCGTTTTCCTCTCCAGCAGCAATGCTGTATTTAAACAGAAGAGGGCATTCATTACCAAGCATCTGAGTTTGCTGAGGGCTCTCCGTTTCCAGAGGGAAGAGATTTGAAAACGGTAAATTTTTTTTTTTAATGATTAATAAAGATTCATCATCCAAAAATAAATCTTCTCTAGACATCATGTACCAAGAAGAGTATAAATAATTACAAATTAAAACCTGTCCAGTAAACAGATGTTTGAGGTGCCCTTAAGCAACACTATCCCAAATGCTGACAAAAACCCTGAAAAATCAGGAGGGTTTGAACAGCATGCTAATCTTTTCGATAGCCTGACTTCTAAAACTCTTGTGAGCTGTTAAATAGACCGCAATGGGGAGAGCTGGATCAGAAGCTGAATCAAGACTGATGAAACCTGGATGCTGTTCCCAACTGCCATTTGTGAGCTTGGGCAAGATATTTGGTGTGTCTGTGCCTCAGTTTCTTCTCTTAAAAGTGGGGTTAAATGTTAACAAAATCCATAAGCATGAAAATCACTGCAGGGTTGCACTTAATGCTGCAGGACGCTGATATTAGGTTAAGGTCACCAATATCAAAGCTAGCCAGTCAGTATGAGTAATGCTATTCACAGGTATTTTTATAGTTTTTTCTTGCTCAGAGATGATTTAATATTTTCAACATATACCAGGCTTTCTCCTGCTGTTCAGTGGACACGCTGCTTGCAGTGCTTGGATGAAAAGACACCTTCTCTAGGAATTTATAAAAGACCTCAGATGAAAGTGTAAGTAAATGCCCTGGTTAGCAGGAAGCTCCCACTGCAATCTGCTGGTGCAGTTTGGAAAGTTAGAATAGAATCATAGAATGGTTTTGGTTGGAAGAGATGTTTAAGATCACCAAGTCCAACCGTTAACCTAACACTGCCAAGTCTACCACTAAACCATGTCCCTCAGCACCACATCTACGTGTCTTTTAAATACCTCCAGGGATGGCAACTCCCAGTTTTTACTTTCTCCCCAATGAGAGCTGTGTACCACCAGAAGGCTTAGTCTGCTGTCCCTTTCATGAAGGGAGCTGACATGATGACCTTGGTGATGGAGCTTTGGTATTCACTGGCAATACAAAGGGTATAACTCAAAACACACAAGGTATGCCCACAGTGCCCTGTGCTGGTGGGATGTGCTGGGTATATGCAAATACAGAGACACACTGTCAACCTCAAGTGCAAGTGAAGAGCATTTGCTTTGGTCTGCAAATTTTCATGTGGACATAGCCCAGGTAACCCAGCCACTATCTGAAACAGCTGAGAAGTCCTTTGGTATCAAGCTCCCCAACCTCTCTTTCTTTTTGAAGTTAGGCATACAAATTGTTCCAATTTCAAGGCATTTGGTAATCCACAGATAAACAAAGGGTGGTAGAAAGCGGGGAACTCATTTATAGATCTTTCTGCACTTCCACCTTTCTAAAGCTGCTGTACAGTGTGCTGGCAGATAGATGGCACTGCATCAGGTTTATCTGCCTCAGCAACAAGTCACAGCCAGCTGCAGGGTCACCATCTGCGACCTTCAGGGCCCAGAGATACCCTAAAGGCTGCAACTTCTTCCAGCTATCTCCACTAACACAGCAGGACCAACCGGACAGGAGAAGAATAATGATGCTCTGTGCACTATCCCAGACAGTTTCAAATGAGCACTGTGCTTTAAAAAAATACGTTTGATTATTTAAATTATTCTATAAGCAAAGCAACACGGCTTGCCTTTTCCTCATGATGATGCAGGGCATACAGAACAGCTGAATATGCAATTGCTGCTTAATTCAAGACCCAGACAGTGTCATTAAACATATTTTGTTGCAGAGCAAAATTACTTCAATAGCAAATTGCATTTGTCTCAATCATGAAAATGCAACTTACAATATTATTACGGATGTTGCTTCTTTTTTTTTTTTTATTGTAGGTGTTAGTCTAGATAGATAATTATGGGTCTGTCAGTATTTTCATTAAAATCTTTTCATTTTTCAGGATGTGTAAGTCAGCCAGCCTTAAAAATTAAAGCTTAACCGGTGAGTCTCCTCTTCACAAGCCAAATAGCACTGTAACTATGTTGCTACCTAAAAACAGAAAGAGAAAGGAAAAAAAGAAAGGAAAAAGAGATGATGTTTCTAGGTTCTTAGAATCATAAGGCTAACACTGACCCATGCATGTGCAGAAGGTGTACAAAGACCAAAGTATGTATTTCTCCTACATATATGAGATTAATGAACATTTTTCCAGATGAGTAACTGCTAAATTGGTAAATCTCCGTATTAACATATGAACAGATTGCTGCAAATGTAAGCAATAATTTGAGTAGCTGTACCAGATTGCCGCTACTTAACTGGTGGCTTCAACTATCTCCTCGTTTAAGAGGTAATAACGACTTCAGAGTTTATTAGAGCTAAATAACATGCTTTTGTCACCAGCTTTCCTAGGTATGTTTTCCCACTATGGGGTGGTTCTCCACACAAAGCCTGAAGTTCCAGGCCAGAGCTCAGGCTCCCAACGCCACACCGGGCCCCTCGGCGGCCACGCGCTTAGTGAGGGGGCGGTGGGCCCGGCTGTTTGGTCTCGGGAGCTGAAAGAAGAAACCCAGGTTTAGTCACCAGCGCCCGGTTACGCCCCGGTGTGTTTGGGTGTTTCAGGGACGGGGAAGCAAACGGGAAGCCCGCCGGGGGAAGGCGGAGGAGGGCCCGGGCGGGCCGGCGGTGGGAAGGCCGCGTCGCCATGGCAACGGCGCCTTAAGGCGGGAGGGCGGGATCATGGCGGCCGCCGCCATGGCTCACGCTAACCCTGTGGTGAGGGGCAGCGGCGGCAGTGAGGCCGGGCCTGGTCTCGACCCTGCGGCGCGTAGCCAGGCTTGGGGGCTGCGGACGGCCCGCGGGGGGGAGGGTGTCTGGCTGACCCTCCGCGCTGCAGGGAGGGAAGGAAGGAGGGCATGGAAATCGCCTCCCCCTCCCCGGGCCCGGCATGAGGCAGTGCCGCCGCCTGGAGTGCCCGGGAGAAGGCCTGGGGTGGCTTCGAAAGCCATTATTTTATGGGAGGGTTTGTTAAAAAAAGCGTTTTTGTGGGCAAAAGCGTGGTGTCAGGGTTTGGTGTGAGCCAGTGGCCCACACCTGCAGACTGTGGAGGGCTGCAGTGCAAGCTTAGTGGTGCCAGGGAGAAAGGTGGTGGCTTTTATTCCCCTCTGGGTTTCATCTGCTGCTGCCCCTCCTTATGTGGGACGTCAGAGTGTCCTTCAGATTACAGTAATCCCGGGGAAGCCCTGGGGGCTTCACTTTTAAGATGTGTTTTTGGCTTTGCTGGAGTGGGGTGTTGATGAGTCCCTCCCCGCCACCCCACTGTATACAAAGAAAACCAGAGTTTTGCCTTTTCATGGTGCTGGGTGTTTCCAATACAGATGGGCCGGTTCTGGCAAAGTGCCTGTGTGTGAAGGGGTAAAACTGGAGTACAGCGATGTCTGCACTGTAACTGTTTTTCTCTAGAAGCACGCAGTGCTTGAATTTTACTGTTGCTATGTACAGTTTTTAGATAGCATAATAAATATTCGTACTTATTGTAAAACTCAATGCAATGTAGCTTGGCAGTCCTGGGGGAGAGGAATAAGTTTATTGAATGACTTAAATTCAGTTTCTCTTCTGGATTAACAATGAAGGCAAGGCATTTGACGTATGGGCTAGTCGACATCTTTTAGTGTAGTGGTGCAGGAGTCAAATTTTTTTTTTTTTTTCCCTTAGTATCCTGAAATGAGCTGGGGAAATTCTTGTAGATCTCTAACCTCCCATAAGAAATCATACATCAGTATGGTTATTTTAAAGTAGTGCTATGTTGTGCTGACAGCTTTTTTGCGAAAAGTGTAACTTGTTTACTTCTTAATAACTTCTAGGGTTTTTTAAAACAAATTGTTTATTATCTGCAGTTTAGAACAACTTTAGAGCAGTAAAATACTAATTCAATGTTAAGTTAGAAAAATGTAAATTAATATCGCAGAATCTTAACTTCTCAGCTTCGTTTTTCACCTTGTATAGGCTGTACTGGTGGTAATGATAGTTAAGATTGATAAGCTTTAAATCACTAAAAGCTTATTATCTTGCATTTGTGTTTGAATGGACAAAATCTTGAAGTTTATGTGTGTCTGTTGCCCCGGTCTGACTGGATGATTAGGATTTAGTCACTGACATAGGCAGAAGAAGGAATAAAATGTTGTGTTGGAGTTCTGTTATAATGCAAGATGAATGATATGTATTGATAACTATGGTGTTAAAATTTCCCTAGCTAAACTACTATACATCACACTACTACCACAAAGAAAAAAAAATATCTCTGTTATTTCTTGCAAGTTACTTACGTTATGCTTCTGATAGAATTGGCTCATCTCATTTTTAGTAGCTTATGTTGTTTGTTTGTTTGCCTTTAAGTTAGGGGCGATGACACTAGAATGATACTAAGTGGTAAATGTCAGTTTTAAATTGACACTTTAGACAGGCTTGTTTGAAAATACAGCACAGCAATTGTTTTCGTAATGTTTCTAGGATTTTCTTAAGCATTTCTGTAGCTTGCAGAAACCAGTATTTTGAGGCTCGAATCCAGTATTTTTCCAGGGATGTCTGTTCCCAGGGATATCGGAATTAAAAGAGTGAGTGGACTTGCGGATCTGGTGGACTTGCAAACCTTTGCACTTGAGCATTCTGTTTAGTACACTGATCTCTTCATGCTGTTCAGTTTGTTACAGTAGTTTATGCAGCCAGATTAGACTTTGTGCTATCATTTCAAATGACTTAATGTTCCTCTGAACTTGATTTTTTTTCTTTTTTTAATATATAGCCTAAACTATACAAGTCTATTATTGAAGATGTGATTGAAGGTGTGCGGGAACTCTTTGCAGAAGAGGGTGTAGAGGAACAGGTTCTGAAAGACTTGAAGCAGGTTTGTTGGGTTCCCCTGCATTAATAAAAGTTGTGTATTTTTTTCTTTTGCAATGAGGTTTCTCTCTGTTTCTTTGCCCTCCAAAACATGCAAACTTTTGCCCTAACTTAGAGTTTCAGATACCCTGCAAATGATCTATTGGGCTGCTGGAAGTCAAAATTCAGTAGTGGATGTTTACCATGTTTATTGGATAGAATTAATTTACTCTTGGAAAAACTAGGAATACATTCTTATCATTTTAGATGTGGTTTGTTTTTAAAGCTGATATCTGTTGACCTTAATAATAATCTTTCTGCAGCTTTGGGAAACCAAGGTGATGCAGTCTAAAGCAACAGAAGGCTTCTTCAGACATAGCCACCATTCTCCACAGTTTACCCTGCAGCTGCCGCATAATTTTCACCGTGTTCTGCAGGCTTCAGCAGGTCAGATGTTACTGAACACAGCAGATGCACTTTAAGAATAGCTCAGTGATTCAAGAATCTTTTTGGAAGACTTGAGGGTGCTGCAATAATCTTGGTTTGTGATGCTGATATAGATATATATATAGATATATATATCTAGCATGATGGGGAACAGGGATTGTTTGAAAGCTGGATTTGAGCAATAAAGGATGAATTAAACTTTGATAAACTAATGCAGTTATGTCTCCATGGTTTTGATCTGCTGCTTATTTCCAGTAGCAAAATGTGAAGAGAATTTTAGCCGCTGCCTTTGCAGTCCAGAAGCGTAGCCCTTCAATTGCAAATTTACCGGTAGGGTTAAGTCACTTCTCCTTTTCAAGTGTGGCACAATGTGTGCGAAGGTTGTATTGCATGTTTGTGCCATGCAGCTTTGCTGTCTTGTTGGAGTTTAATCTGGTTCTGTGCTTGTTAAAATGTAATCCCTGGCCCAAACAGAAGAGAGAGAGTTTTTTGGTTTGTCTTTCAGTTAGGTTTCCTAAGAGCAGTATTCCCATTGCAGAGAAATACTTGACTTTCACAGAGACTCTGATATCAAGACCTATTCTTCTGAATTAAGTCCAGCTGAGTGCCGTGGGACTGTTATGGTAGAGTGTAATGCTCAGCTGAGGCTTCTTCAGTGTGAGAGGCCGTTAGGACATTTCTGCATAAAGGACAAAAAACCCCATATGAGATAATTTAATGAAAATATGTGTCGTAGTGCACTTCAAGGATGGGCAGGCGCTTTTCATCTGGTTTTTTACAGTCTTCGTAGTTGAATGGACTGGTTTTGGAGACAGATTTTTTTTTTTTTATTTATTTCATGTGGTTAAAGGGAATATGCTTTTGGGTGTGTTTGTTATTGGGGCCTTTATATTTAATGAGCTTTACCTTGTTACTCCTAAGTTTTGGAAGGGCAATATTAAGGCAACATAATCTATTGAAGCCTGTGAAGTGTTTTTGTTTTGTTTGTTGTTGTTTTTTTGTTTTTTAAATGGGATTTGAATTGTCCTAGTGCTGGAGATTTTCAAATAGTTAGGGCTACTTAAATTGTTTTTTTTTTCTTGAAACCTGGGAAAATTTCTCTTTTGGCTTATCTTCTTCCACTGAAGTCAGTATTGAGTACTTTTTAAAATCCACCCCACTGTTCCTACTATTGGCACCATTGGATTTGTTCTGGTGCAGAAAAATACTTGCATGTTTTCCTCATGTTGACAAGGCGATACATTTTACCTTATGTTTTTGGTCATGTTAATATAGTAGCATTGCGCATCTGTCCTCCTAGTTGATGTAATAAATAGAAATGGCATGCTTGATTTTTACAGTGCAGCTTAAACAGATCAAATTGTTTTTTTGGTTTTAAAAATATTTCTATTTAACTATTTCCAAGACCAGCTTTTAGCAAAATGTAAGTTTTATAAATTCAGGGTATAACCTCTCCCCTGGAGTACAGCGTAAGCTTGAAGGAACATAAAGGGAAGCATATTCAAGAGCCTTATCTAGATGTGCTCACTTGTTTATTGATCTAATAAGTATGAACTGAAGTTAGATTGCTTTAGTTTCAGCAGTGCTTGCTGTAAATTACTGAAAGATCAACTGTGTCTGAGAAATTCATGTTTTTGTAAAGTATCTTTTTTTCCCCCCCGTATAGCTTCTTTAGTCATCCCAACTGGCAGAGGCTTTCCACATTTCACAGCAGCAGACATGGTATGTAGCTGTAGTGACATTTTATTTCAATGTTGATTATTCTGAGTTCTAAATGATTAAGTTTGTCAGTTGTTAGTAGGCTTAAGGGGACGCAAGTATTAAATACTTTCCATGTATAGATGCTTTAGGACAACATTTAGGGACTGAAAAAGTAGCATTTCTCATGACGGTTTCATCTGTCCAATATGGTATAGTAATCAAGGGAGCAGGAATCCTGCTGAGAGAATCAACAGCTGAAGAAACTCACTCACTTCTAGGCCTGTGGATTTTGTTTTTTTTTGTTTAAAAATGAAAACCATACAAAAATTAAGAGTCTGTGGAGGGAGAGCTGTAACTCTGCTGCTGCTGTTGGAGTAGTGAAAAAGGATGGGGATCTACCAGTTGGTTTTGCAAGCAGTGCCACCAGAAATGTGTTGGAAGACATGGCTGCATGTGTTTAGCCCATAGGATGGAATTATAGTGGAAATGCACGTCTACGGTGCCTTTTTTAAAAATTATTACTGGGTGTTAAAATAATGCGTGATTGGGAAATGTTAGCACTAGTGAAGCTGGGAGCAGCATTATCTGTGAGGTATAGAAATCATCCAGAAGAGAATTAGTGTGTTTAAGGTTGACAAGTTCTGAAGTCTGGGCCTGGAAAAATTTGTTTGGGGAGGGGCTATTAATTGTCAGAGCTTGATGACTTTGAGTGCCTCCTGAGCCTCAGGCTAACTGGCTTGCCAAGCTGAAATATAATATTGGGAAGATGTTTGCGTAACATGCAAGTTTCCTGATTTAAAACTTGGATATCCCTAGAACAGCTAGTTTGAAAGGGAGCCGTATGTCCAACTCTTTGCTCTCCCAGAGAAAAAAAGAATATGAAGTGACTTCATAGGCCTAGGCGAGGAGTTTGTGCTGTGTGGAGTAATGCAAAAGCTTAGGTAAAAGTGGCTCTGAGTGGGGAAAAAATACCTTTCTGGATGGTGCGTACATTGAGCGGGGATAGGGAAGTGTTCTGTTAACAAAAAGAGAATGTGATAAGAGAAAATAGGAAACATGGCAAGTTATTGTCCTGTGAATACAGAACACTCTTTACCTGTCTAAATCTCAAAAGTCTGAAGCAACTCTTTAGTAAAGATGATCACAAAAAGGCCCTCGCTCACGTTTTGTCTGGATACATTAGTGTGACATTTAGGGTCCTAGGAGATAAAGTATGCACTATTTCTTAATAAAGCTCCTGTGTCTCTAGGGTGCTTCACGAGCAGGTGCAACTGTTACTCTCCCTTCGGGTATTGCTTATCCTATACATGTACCGGCTGGAGTGACGCTACAGACAGCAGCTGGTAAGATGACAGAGGAGATGTGAAATGTTACACTGCATTGACTGCATGTGGATATTGAAAGATGGTCCTGAGCACTGTAGATAAAACAAATGTGAAATATAGGTGGGTAGAGCCAGTTATCCCCCTCTTCCTTTGTAGTTTGTGTTTGTAATTGCTGCATGGGGGAAATAATTACCTTGATTAGTTAGTGTGTCAATTGTGTGCACTTGCAAGATCAGTTAATGTGGGCTGCCAGGTCATGCCTTTTTTTTGTTTTACAACTGCTCACAAATGTGTTCCTTTGTCAGCCCAGACATACGTATCCTCTCCTATATGAGGGACAGTCTTCCATGTTTTAAAAAGGTAAAGGTATCCTGGTGCTTCAGAATCAAATTGATTTCTTATTCAAATAAAATCCAACCATCCATTAACCTTTTTGCTCACACTCTTTTTGCTGATAAAACTGCCTTGTACTGCTTGTACAAAAATGTACTGCTTAGGGTGTGATGAGTAGAAAGCTTATTTCATTCATAGATTGACTCTTTCCTCAAACAGCTGTTCTTTAATGAGAATTAATGTCACTAGGTATCTTATTTCAGGAATAATTCCTAAAGTTTTGAGACCTACAGGCTGGTGACTCTGTGTGTGTAAGCATGTGTGTGGGCAAAGAATCATTAAATGAAATTGGGAACTTAGCTCTGGCATCTTAGTTCTAACACTAATAATAATAACTTCAAGGATTCAGTATTTGGAGTGGTTTTCATCCAATGAGAAGATAGATAAACTAGGAGTCTTTTTTTTTTTTTAACTAAACTGGGCAAGTTTTTTTAGAGGGGACACCTAAAGGCCCTTAAAGGAGTGAACTGTCCCTGTAGATACGGAATAGTTTACTGTTTCATCTTGTATTCCTTAGTTTCTGAAATGATGTGGAAACAAATTCAAAACAGGACTTCCTTTTTTTTCTTTTCTTTCTTTTTTTTTTTTAATCCAGTATGTAATTAAACTATTGAACTTACTGCCACAGGGTATTCTGGAGGCCAAAACCAAAAAGAAGTATTAAACATGATGGTATGGGTGGAAGCTCTGACTGACAAAGCCTCTGAATGCTTAATTTTCAAAGGCTGAAATTGTGCTTGGGGGAAGTACTGCTTTGTAAATATCCTGTTTCTCATAGTTTGCCTGAGTGTTTGCTATTGGTTATTAGCGGTAACGGGACAGTGGCCTGGATGAACCTGTAGTTTAAACCGCTGAAGCAGTTTTTAACTCTTCCCTTTGTAGGGCAGCTTTATAAGGTAAATGTGCCTGTTATGGTTACACAGGCCCCAGGAGATGCAAGTATTCTACATCGTCCTGTTCAGCAGATATTTCAGCCCCTTGGGCAGCCTTCAGTTCTGCAAGCCAACATTGCCAGTGTTGCACAGGTGAATGCGTCTTCTACCCAGGCAGCTGCTGAAACACTGCAGCCTCAGGAGACTGCTGTCCAACAGATCATGGTATTTCAACCAAATGTTATGGAAAAAAACCACCTGGAGAACTCTGCCAATACTACATTGGTCCAGCAGCCTTCTGTGAGTCAGCAGCAACTTGCAACTAATGCAGTGTTGAATCAGTGTGCAGACTCAACAGAAAAATCCCAGCACAGCAGTCTTCACACAGCTGTGTTTACTCCAGAATCCTCTGAAGGGTTTTCTCCCGCTGAATCCTTGGCAAACAACTCAAGCAGTGTAATGCTGGATGTGGAGGGGCAGTTAGATGTTGAGCCTCAGGGGTCGGTGCAGCAGCAGGTGTCTGATGATATCATTGACCTGATTATCACGGGCAAAAGTTTGGATGACAGCACCGTTCTGAAAGATCAGGGCAGCATTGCTTCCTCTGACAAGGTAAGACCTTTTATTTCTCAGCTGGTGAAAATACATCCGTTGGAGATGGTTGGTTGAAGTATCATAAGATCAAGCACATCTGTAAGTGACAAGTGGCACCTCTAAATTATAATAATAAAAATTATTATCATTTTAAAGTTCATTCTTGAGCTTGTTTTGAATAGTGGTACCCGACTGCTTATTTTTACATTAAGAATTTGTCACAAATATTGCCGAAATACTGGGATTGAAGAGAACGTAAATCTAAAAAAATGCTAAAAGTGTAAGAATATAATGTATTCTTAGACTTACTGACTAATTTTGGGGGATAATAGTTTTCTTTTTTTTTTTGTGACTGAGCAGACCTGAATGACCCTCTGAGGACTTTCATGTCATTCTGGCACTGAATCTGCATATGGATACTGGCCAGTTAATGGGCAAATAGCTTTTGCTGTGTCAGCTGGGATTAGTTTTAATTTGTAATGTGTGAAGAGTATTTAACTTGAATTGAGAATGCATATTGAGTACGAAAAGTCTGATTTGATAAGTGAAAATCTGCTGGAAGGAAATGTATTTCCTTGGGGAAAAAAATCCTGAACAAAGTAGAATTCAGCTAGAGCTGTGTGAAAAACTTAAATGATTTTAATTAACAGGCTGCTTTCCTGACCTCATCTAGTTTTTGTTCCAGAAAGTATTTACAGATGTTTTAAGGCTGGCTTGCTGACTTTCAGTTGTAGCGCTTGAATGTGATTGAGGCAAATTTATTAAATGCAAATTTAATGACGGTAATGACATATGACTGTAAATAGAATGCATGTTACGTTGCTCATCTGAACTTTGATGGCAGGATGGTGAAGACTGTCCATAGTAAGAATGGAAGGTCAAAACAAAGTGTTATATTTTGAACTAAAAAGTGTATATGTATGTGAATTAAGTGCTACAATAAAGATTTAATGAGAAACCGAAGATGGTTGAAAGCTTAAAGCCCTTTTATGCTCCTGTGAACGATCTGATTAGGAATTCTAGCACTTTTATGAACACTAACTTGAAGTACTGAAATATTTACTGTCTTTTTCAGCTTTTTATACCTTATTTAAACACAGCATTTTGATTGAGTTGAGGGAGAGGGATGAGTTAATCTTGACTTTTATTTAAAAAATGAAAAATGCTATTTTTTGGGGTGGGGGAGTAGCTTGTTTCCTTTTTTCTTTTTTTGTTTGTTTTGTTTTTGGAGTTTCCTTTGCAATAGAAATTCTAACGGTCCACTTGATTGTCTTTTTTTTTTTGTTTTTAAAAAAGTTGTATGAATACAATAGTGTTTAAAGAAAGTTCTAAGAAAATGACTTTCTATATTGCTGGGGAATATTTGTCATGGATTCCATTGAAGGTTAGGTGTAAGAACAAGATTTGCAAATGTGTTCAGGGTTTAGAAGTAGGCCAGGACTTGAAACTCTCATTTTAGTGCCCCAATCTTGTTGCTTTATTAAACAAAAGTCTCAGGCTTTGTACTGAACAGTGAAAGCTATGTGGTGTTAATTCACAGGCTGTCTCTGGTCTCTTTTATTCCTGTCAGATGGAACCTACTGAGCAGATGGAATCTAATTTACGATCAGAGAAGGATATCTGCAGTGACATTGAAGGCATAATTCAGCTAGATGGTACTGGTGATGTTTCTCCCAGGGAAGAAATACCACATACAAAAGATAGGGAAGAGAATGAATTCATTGGCTTTATTGAATCAGAGGATCTAAAAGCTCTGGAGGATGAGGATGAGGAAGACGATGATGAAGAATGTGACAGTATTTCAAACACGGAGTCTAGCAGCAGTGGTGGTGATAATGAAGAGCCCCAAATAGAAATAGTTGAGGAGGTAATTTACTTTTAAGCCTTGTGAAACACATTACAATAGTGTATCTATCTTTACTGTTGAATTGTTGGACCCAGAAACAGTTCCTGGTAAGTTTAATGCAGAGAATGCATAGTTAAGTTATATACCTCTTGAGATAGGAGGTACTGCTGAGAAAGTACTTGAGAGCTCATTATGAGGAGCGTAGACAAATGAAAGAGATATTGAGAAGTCATTTGTTAATTGGATGAATTAAAATACTTAATTACCAGAGTTAAAGTTCGGTGGCAAAACGCTGGCCTCAGTTGAATGGAGTTCTGCTTTTTATTTAAGTAAGATTAGGGTGCAGATCTAGGTTTCTCTTCCTTCTGAAGGTCCACAGGGGGTTAGACAGAGAAGAGAACAATGTGATACAAGTATGTATGTTTCCTAGGAAAAGGCTTTTCTTAAAGAATGTGCACTTCCGTGTCCTGGAGATTCACAAGAGAATCAACTCATAGCACCTGGACTTCAGACAAATACCGGCTGATAGTTACTGGGGTCAGCTTTGTCAGTTAGCAGTCTTGCTTTTTGATCTGTGTTTTTGTTTAGAGTGTTTTTGTTTTTGGGAACATAAGTATGTGAAGATGCTTATAAGTAAGCTTTGTGCAACATGATCTTCATAGCGTCTAGGTCTTGATTTTTGCACTGGTAACCTTTATTGTTCTAGATGTGTTTAATGACAAGTATATTCAATGCTGTTCTGAAAGATGTATAAAATAAAATTTTAATCTCTAGGACCCCTTAAATTCTGGTGATGATGTCAGTGAACAGGACATTCCAGACTTGTTTGACACCGACAATGTGATAGTTTGTCAGTATGACAAGGTACAGTATATAGTTTTATCTTTGTTCCTTAATCATTCTAAATAATATCTCCAGAAAATCCATGTCTGGTCTACTGTCAGTGCCTTTTAAAGAAAATCTAATGTAATAGTTGAGTGTTTAAATTATGTGTTTAGGTGACAACAGTCTGAAGACTTACTTGCTGTTTTCTGAAATGAGGATAATCAACGGGTTCATAATGGCCTATTAAAGGAAAAGGAAAGGGACCAAATCTTGCAAAACTAAGATTTGTAAAGCTGCCGAAAGCTTATGAATTTCCTTAATTTTCAAGTAATATCAACAGCTCCATGGATGTGTGTATGCATTTTCAGCCATGAATTAAAACTTTAGAAATGGATAACAGAAAGAGGAGTGTGTGCACTTTTACATTTTTTGTCTCTGAAGTGCTTAGTGAGAGATTTTCCTACTAGAATTCTGTTGGGTCTAAAAAAACAGAACAGTTGTTAAGGGCCATTTTGCCCTCCTTCATTTTACTGTTTAAAACTCAACCTTATTTTGAACTCTTGAAGATCAAATTAAGTACTTCTAACTCTGGAATGGTTTTGGACACTTATATGTCAGTAGTTTGAAAGATGACAAAACAAAGTGCATATTTTATTTTGAAACAAATTGGAAAAATTTGTGTATAGTTTGCTTAAGAATGTGCCTTGGCTTTTATTCTTTCAGAAGTGACTAGGGATAATTTTTTGTGTGTGTTCAACAAGGCCTGCGGTAAGGGTGTCTGTGTTGCTAAGAAAATCATCTTTACTAAAGTGTAACAGATTGAGTGTTTCTGAAACTGGTTATTTTGTAAAATGTAGTTACACGAATGTGTGTAGAAAATGCATCTGAAACTGAGCCACAGTGTCTATATTGTATTGAAAAGGTACACAAAGTTTTGAAGCTTTGTAACTCTGTTTGATGTTACAGATGCTATAGGTAGTGGATATTGTTATCTGCAGCAAGTTTTGTCTGCAATAAGCTGGAAAACGGTTTGAAAATTTTTAAAAACTGATAGGAGGTTCAGTGTTGGACATGTCTGTAGGAAACTTAAGATCAGAAGTTATTAGAAAGTAACAGTTACAGGAGCTGGGGGAAGATGTTGGTAACTTTCCCCTCTCCTATATAGATTTAATAAACAGGTAGGCCTAGTAGAAAGCAGATGGGAACAGCTATCCATTAAATTACCTTGTTATCTATAAAATAATGCTGTTGGCAAAATTACTGTCCTGTTTATTTTGGTTTTCCCCTCCTTTCTCTTTCTGAACTTGAAAATGGACTGATGCTCAAAATCCAAGACATCTTCTAGAAATGTTTAAAATTCCTTCTTTTAATATTAAACAATAACTTTCTGCAGGCCTTTAAAAAGAAACAGAATATGCAAATTCTTTCTTACTGTTTTGTATGGCAGTATTTGCTTTTGAGCAAAGTTTTCCTGTTTTTAGCCTTATCCTAATGTCTCTGTGCACACAATATTGCTTTACAGTGCGCATGGGAGAAGGAAAGCACTGCATTTCAGTTAAGCCATCCTTGTTTACAAGATGCAGTATATTTTAGAACTGATACACTAATGACATTACTCCATTATTGTCTTGTTTTCCTGCCAGTGTTGAGTTGTCACACAGCTGCTTTTGTGCCTTTTTTTTGGGGTGGAGGGTAGGCTGTGTGTGTGTGCTAAGATTCAGGAGGCTGTGTCCTTGAGAGGGCAGGGAATTCATTATAAACAACTGAAATCTACTGCCTCTATTGGATATTTGTGGTGTGTTTAGTGGCTGCGTTTCAGGCTATCAGGATTTTAAAAGAAAAACAAGGATTGTAAGCCAAGTTGTGCTTAAAAACTTTTTTTTTTTAAAGGGATGGTCTAATATATTTTTTTGGCGGGGGGGCATTGATTTATTTTTTTCATCAGATACATCGAAGTAAGAACAAATGGAAGTTCTACTTAAAAGATGGAGTGATGTCCTTTGAGGGTAAAGACCATGTTTTCGCAAAAGCCATTGGAGATGCAGAGTGGTGAAACCTCACATAAGTATGTACTTTAGGACTGTGGCATTATTCCCTCATGAAACTTCTGTGAAACAACTAGACTTTCTATTGTTTTGCCATAAAAAAAACCCCAAACCAACAAAGCTGTGGTAAAAATATGCAAAAGCAGGGTTGTTAATACATGCAGACTGAAACACTGCATTGTTAGCTACTCAACTGTCTTTGCTGTTCTTCTCTGATTATTTCATTACTCTTCTACCCAAGAAAAATCATTGAAATGAATAGGTTTAAAGACTGAAATGTTGAATCTGTGAGTGATTCAAGAGAGTCATGGAATACTAAGTAACTATATTTAAGTAAATTTCAGTTCTGTTCGTTTTCTTTCCACTTTTTTAAGTAGGAGCTAAAGCATGACTTGAAATATAAAACTACACAGTTGTTGGTGATGCTATTTATTTCTTTTCAAAGGCTGCCGAGTTTAAAAAAGAAAAAAAAAAAAAAGCAACATCTGTGGAACTCTGAAACCTGTGGCAGTTTCAGCTGTGTACTTCTTTCTCACCTTTCCTTCCTGCCTGGGTTTTTTTTGTTGTTGCTTTGTCTGTGGGTTTTTGACTTTGGCTTAGAGGCAGGCACTTCAGATGTAAGTCAGGAAATGTGGGTGGAAGACCCTTGAGCTCTCACTATGGGAGAATTACTGTTTATTCTGTACCCTCTCTCTACTGCAATGCAATGATGTGATTTAACATTAAAATGTGATTTATTTTCGCTGTCAATGAAAAGTCATTTAAGTTTGCTTCTGTACATGTCTACTACATTCTAGGACTACAGACCAGTAAGCTGTGAATGATACAAATTGTGCATAATAATAAAATGTCATCTCATACACATTTCTAGCAGAGAGTTGTTTTTGTGTTCCCTAAATATAAACTTTGCTTAGAGAAATGTCTACAAGCCATGCATGTGACAGTAGCTCACCCAGCCATGAGAACTGCATTCCCAGCAGTCCTCAGTGCTAGCTTTTTGTTTGTTCCTCTAGAAACAGTCAGAAAGAAGTTCTGTGTCCATAGGTCTGGGCCCTAGCCCTTCAGAGCTGCAGCTTTCCCCTGGCTAGCTCCTGTTCCTTGTAGGGCAGTATTGGAAACTAAATGGTAAAGCCTCAGCCAGGCTGACTCAGTACAGGATAATCCTGCTAGAAGGGCTGTGCTACACGCAAGGGTATGGCACCCCTTCCTCCTGGCTTTTTATTTTACATCTGCTGACACCAGACATGGTGAGACATTTTGGTTATCTCTACTCCCTGGGAAGATGCAGAGGCCTTGAGAAGAGAAGGGAAATAAAGGGGAGAGTTGGAGAGAGGAATATATAGAAGAAATGGGGGGGGGAGTTAACGCATGTTCATAGTGGTACAAACCCTAGTGCTGATGGCATAAACAGTAGAGATACTTCCCTCAGGAGGCAGGTTTTTAACAACTATTGAGTTTCTTGCATGCTTTTTTTTGACATATCTGCTGCTGTCGAGTATCAAAGACAGGACACTGAACTAGAAGGCCTGACCCGAGCGTGGCATTTATTTTGTCTTTTATAGATACTGTTGCTGGGATGTGAAGAATTGTGTATTCAGAGCCAGTTAAAATATTACAGTGTATGATTTCTTTTTTACCCATTCAGCTGACTTGTAGCTGTACTAATGCTACACTTCAGACCCATAAACGCACAGGAAATGCAGCTCTTACCACATGATAGATGCTTTTAGATTTCAGCACTCTCTCACAGGCTCTGAGGGGGTTCATGCTCCATAAACGTGTACATTATGAACTGTGGGACCATCTTCTGGCAGCATAGCGATGCTTCAGAAAGACTGGAAGCAGAGGTAGTGTGGCACAGGAATCTATGGGACATGACTGGATATGCACCATTCACTAAGCACCACACGATCTGTGAATACGGCTTCTGAGAATAGGATCTGTTTGTGCTAGTCGCCATAAAATGAAGTGGCTAAAGAGTACCTAATTTTTAGCTAGTTTTAAAAATGGGCAGATTTTTCCTCTTTGCTGCATCTTTCTGCTTGTGATGCTAAAGACTTCTGCATGAAGGTGAGGAGTCAGAGCTCTGAACATCCTTATGACTGCCCATCTCATCATAGAATTATAGAATGATTTGGGCTGGAAGGGACCTTAAAGTTCGTCTAATTCCAGCCTCCCTGCCATGGTCAGGGACACTTCTCACTACATACCTTCCACCTGTTAGACTCATCTGCATGTTTATTCCATTCTTGAAATACTTCCTGTGCTTTGATGTTTTGCAAGTTAATTTTTATGACAACTGTGACCTCTGTGCAGTCCAAGTGTGAGATTGAGTATACAGACTGCACATCAGGAATTTGAAGTATTTCTTAACACTGGCCTCTTCTCAAACTTCTTGTAAGATTTACGGGTTGGCATTAATGGTATTTTTAATCCCCTCTTGCGTTTCACAAATCAGGTGTACTATCGGCAACTAGAATCTCAAAGGACTGTTTGCCATCTTTCCTCCTGAAGCTTTGCTGACAATATACATAGCTGGCTGTTACTCCTGGTTAAAGCTGACCTGCGTAAAAAGGGATGCTGAGGATGACTTAGCTATGCCACCAAGCATCCCCAGGTTTTTTACTTAGTTGCATTTTCTAACCCAGCACCTTCTTGATATGAAGGAATCTTAATGTGGGGTCCATCTAGTGCCTTCCTGAGCTATCAAATATAGAAGCTTTAGAGATTAGAGTAGGGTTTTGCTCTCGCTATCTCAACCCTTACTATATTTGAGAAAATGGCGACTGACTTCGTAACGCTGCAGATCTTCTGGCTCCTTCCAAACTACACTGCAGATATGCCTTGTGAGTGCTTGCGGTGGTTTTCCCAGTCCAGAGCTATGGACTGTCTGTTTGGACTCATGCAGTAGGACCGACTTTCATTTTCTTCCATCTAAGCATACAAGAATTGCCCTGTGTTGTGTTTACAGTGTTCTTGAACGAACACTGGCAAAGACTAACAGCTTTGGATAAGACATTTACAACTAAAAATATCTGAAGCCAGGAATTTTTATGCTGGGAAAAAATGTTTCTTATTAAAATGTAAGCTCAGTTAGCTAATTACTGTAGCTACTGACTCGAGCAGTAATCAGATCAGAATGTTTTTGATCTGAATAGTTTACTCTATTAATGCTTTTGATTGCTGCTACTTAAAGTTTAGCAAACACATTGCTGCAGATGTGATGGGAGGTGGTGTGCAATACCAGTTATGGCTATAGAAGATACTTCAGTAAATGGCTGTCTAAAAGTTTACACCAGAAAGAAGGTAAGTTTACCAAAAATTAGAGAGAGAGAGAAAAACAAGTGTAACTTGTATAAGAAGCTTTAGCATGCATCTTTATCAGAGTGGTGCTTTTACTCACTTGCTCAGTTTTGTGTGTAGAAAAATTTGAAGTATATACATTACTTTTGTTGTTTGGGTTTGTTTTGGTTTTTGGATTTTTTTTTTAATTTTTTTTAAACCAGCAATTATTTTCTAAATGGTAGCTTTCACTCAACTTACAGCAGGTACAAAAAGAAAAATGCCTACAGCTCTCGTACTACTTTGCTGTTACCGAAGCAGCATAGTAAGGCAGGCACTAGCAGCTGTTGCTACTTATAACTCATTTCTCTTGCATGTAGTTTCCTGATAATGTTATGTGGTAGCTGGGCAGGAAGGGTGTCCATTGCAAGCTCTTGTCCTCTTGAAACATAACGTAAGTAAATCAGTTATTGCCCGCTCAACACATTGTTTTGCCACGTGTGGAGGACTCTTCCGTGTGCTATCTGAAGAAATGAGTATAGAAAATCAGTTTTAAGATAAGTGACAGAGAAGCCTTAGGCCAGGTAATTTTGTTGTGGTTTGTTTTTTTTCTTTTTAACCAGTGTCTTTAGCTTCTATTATAGGGGCTGTATAAAGAGGTGCATCATATGTAATTTTTACTGATAGCTAAACTGTGGAGTTTTGACATCCTCCTCTGTTCTTGAGCCTGCTTTGTTCCCCATGTGTGTGCATACTGCTCCTGAGTACAGCTATGCTTACATATAGAGCTTTTATACTGATTGAAATGATGGCGTTAAGCTGAAGGTAAGAGAGGGTCAGAGATGTTATTTCTAATTAACACAATTACAAACTAATGATAAACCAGTCACTAGTACAAAGAATCACTTTCATTAATGTGAAGCAACTTTAATTTGCAGTGCAGTGTTTTGGTAACAAGAAGTGTTCTTTGGAACGCAGATTTTTACTCTATTGCTGACAGACTTGAAAGCAAAGGACTCGGCTGAGAAGGAAAATGTAAGAAGTTTAAAGTGATTGCAATACCGTTTTCTTATGTATCAGAGTCTCCACTTTCAGTGGCCATCAAGAACTGTTAGGCTGCGACTTCTGGAGTAAGCACAGATCTTACACAGCTGCACTGCTCCAGTGACTGCCGGGGAGGTGCGTATTACACTCACTGAGGATCTGTCTTTGGATACTGTGAGTATCATCTGCAGAATGTGATCTAAGATGCTAAAACTTTGACTGCAAGCCCAAATAAAATGCATTTGCTTTACCTTCTGTGAACCATAGACTGCCATGTGTAGGTCTTACACTACCATGTTGGTTTGACAAAATGTAAGCACTTGTGTGTTCCTCCCATCAGAAGCAATGTAACCAACTGGTGAAGAAAAAGCAGCCTAAGAGGCTTGGTCTGCAGTCTGCAGCTTTTGCATCTGTCTTTGCCCACGAGACTGTAAACTTTCCAACATCTAAGCCCCTCACTTTCAGAAGACCAGGCAATGCAGAACATGGCCACCTTAGGACGTGCCTGGGGTAGACTCCCACAGGGATCCTGCCTGGCATTCGGTGCAGTCTGCAGCTTGTCACCCAGTACGGGTTCTTCGGCCCATATGATGCGGATAAGAGCTTACACACCTGAATCCCCAGCTTCAATACAATGTGGTGTTGGCTCACAGCAAGTGAACTGTGTAATGGTGACAGCTTACTTTCTGCAGACAGAGTAAATATACTGCAGTAAGAAAGGAATGCTCAGTTCTTACTTGAATTAGGAACACAGCCACAAATCTAGATCTCTTTAGCATTAGGCAATGCATGGTGTAAGGAAAGATTTTTTTTTTTTTTTTTTTTAATGGGAAAACAGTCACTAAAAAGTAAGTACTCTGCTTCATTAGCTGGGAATGGAGTTGGACTGTGAGTGCTGAGGAGTCCCCAGTGCATCCCGAACCCCAGTGGTTCTGGTGATGCTGGAGAGTGGGCAGATGAAAATAATTCATGAGACTGTCCCTGGAGAGAAAACAAGGCAGCACTAATTTGCCTGTGCAGGCAGCAGCTATCCTGCTGCTGAGAGCGAGCCTTACAGCTTATGTGATTTGTGTGTGTGCATGTATGATGTACAAAATGCAGTCCTGTGTGAAGCAGGTGAGGTTTTACAGCTATTGCATCTTTTGTGATTTCCAGATCATACATGGTTGCGTACGGGTTAATTTTAAGTAAATTACCTACCAGCTCAGGCTGAGATCTAATGTAAACTGTGAAATTGCTAGTTACAAAGGTTCAGCAGGTCAGCTTTTCTCCTTGGTGACATCTTTACAACCTACCGCTTGAACACCGTTCTTTAATCGGGTGTAGGTGGCTGTGTAATTGGAAGTGTCTGTTGATGACAGGAAGGGAGACATCTAGTTTAGTGCCCCTTTCTGTAACCTAACAATGCCAGCACAGCTGATCATAATGGAAAAAGAAGGCATGAAAGGCAGCAGACAGTCTTTAAATACCCCAGGGAAGCAGATCTGGAGAAAAAGGAGCCAGACTGCAGTCGCTGCAGTACCTGTTAACTTCAAGAGCACTTTGACTGCTCCTGGGTTCCCCCCAAAGAAGAGTTTTGCCTAGTGGTCACCTTCCATGCCTATCGTTGCAAAAGGAGAAAAGAGAAGAAAGACTTTCCACGTCAGAACAGTTACGTTGCATAAGAATTATCGATTGGCATTTTTATTTATTGTGAAGTGTTCAAGGTACTATAAAATAATTCCTAGTCACTAGAATAATTACAGCTGGCCTTGCAAAGTGCCCCATCTGTTGGCGCTCCGGTTTAATTTTCATTGCAAGACATCTTGTCCCGTACAGCAGGATACGGCTTCTCTAATGCTGACAAGAGCAGCAGTGCTTGTGAGGCTTTGCTGGGGCCTGGGGCTGAGCTGCCGTTCTTGCAGTTGGAGGTATACGCAGAGAAATAGTTCATCCTATAAAGCTCTGCCCGGCTCTTGCAGCAGCCAAGCTTGCTCATCAGCAGAAAGAAATCCCTTCGAAATGCTTTGGTGAAAATGGCGTAGAGAAACGGGTTTGCACAGGAGTTGACAGGGTAAAATAAAACCAGCAAGATCTTGGAGTTTGTCACTGTGATGAGAGGTACTTTAAAGGCAGCGGATATGGCAAAAAAGGAGATGGGGGCCATGCAGGTGAAATCCGTGAAGATCAGTATTGCCATTCTCTTGGCGACCTTGGTATCTTTATTGGCGCCTACCAGCTCTGGATTCTGAACAGCTATGTAAATCTTGATGTAGCAAGCACAAATGACAATGAAGGCAATGACGTTTAGCACTAAGATCAGCAGTATGTAGGCTTGGGAAAGACCCGTTTCAATATCCATGGGTAGACAAATGCTGACCTTCATGTAGCTGCTGACCCCTAGGAGAGGCAGCATGGCTATTAAAATGGAGAATATCCAGCCACCGAGCATGATAGGCACGGCATGCCTCAGCCGTAGCTTTCGATCCAGCTGCATGGCGTAGGTGATGGTGTGCCACCTCTCTATAGTGATCACCGTTAGCGTGTACACCGAGAGCTCACTGGCAAACACGGTGAAAAAGCCGGCAGTACTGCAGCCGCTGCCTGTTTGCCAGTCTATTGCGTGGTTGTAGTACTGACCGCTCGTCTGGGCGTCAACAGAAGCGATGAGCAGCAGGTAAAGTCCCATGCAAAAATCGGCAAAGGAGAGGTTGCACATGAGGAAGCGCGGAACGGTGAGCTTGTAATGGCTAGTTATGAGAACAAGGAGTACGGTGAAATTGCCAGCAATGGCAAGGATGTTTATAAACCAGATCAGGACTCGGAGAAAGCTGTATCCCAGGATGTCTTCGCAGGGATTAAATGCATCTGGTTCCGGAGTGCACGTGAGTATCTTAGGCTGACAAAAGTCATACTCAAAGTCAAAGCCAGTCATTTCGCTGTCATCGAAAATGGCTGAGTAGCTGTAAGGAGAAGTTTCTTCATCTGTTGCGAACAGGTACGTGTTCTTTTCTGCTGACCACAGCGATGTGTTGTAAGAGTCATCTCTGTAACTATTTAAAAAAAAGACCCCCCCTTTGTTACATGCTGCTTGCATTCTTTTACAAAATACAATAGATAACAGTTGTTCTAAAACAGCTACTTCCTAGATGCATTTCTACAGGGTGTTTACATATAACGAAGATTTGTAAGGATGCCTCTTGTTTGGGTAGCGGCCTTGGAAAGCAGCAGAGGTCACAGTCACTTCCACAGGAATGCTTTCATATACAACTTACTTATTTGTAAGTACTTTATCTTCATTGCTTTGTAAGCGAGCCATCTTTCTCATGCTGCCAGTAGACTGCGGTTCAAACTACAGTAACACTCAAATTGGTGGATTTATAGGTTTGATGCATACAGGTTTATCAGACAGTTATAGAAGCCAAACTAAAATAACCTGAGGATTTTAACTGTGCACCCTTACCTCCCTTAAGAAATGCACTTATTGAACAAAGTCCTGAGACTATGTATGGCTTGGGAAGTGCTGAGGAATTTCATGTTTGCAGTATTACAAAGTGAGGAGGGGAAGTGCATGGTTAATTACGCAATGTTGACAGCTAGGAATGTATTAAGTTTAGACTGGACCCAGTGCCTAATTGTAAGTGTTTCTAGATGTTTAAAATTGATCTGTCTAATCTCCAGGTCATCAATCGCGTGGGGATAAGCCTGCCAAAGAAGAAACATTTTAAAAACAAGCACTGCCCCTTCTGATTCCTTGCCAGAACAGATATTTACTGCACAACTTCCCAGTCATCGCAACTGTGAGTGTTTGGTGGTCAAACACTCAGTCTGTAGTGTGAGACCTGGAAAGCATCTCTACTGAGGATAACTCTTCAGAAAACTGGTAGCTTTCGGGTAACTTAAATACACGTTTAAACTTCCACATCTACTGAAGCATGTACATGAAACTATTTTTCCAGAGCAGGGTCTTAACTGGCAAATGAAGCTGAGCTGTTTTTCAACTATTCCTGTTGGGCAAATAACTTCCCAGTCTTGTTATCCTAACTCTTCTCTCCTTACATTAAAAACTGCCTAATATCTTGCTTTTACTTGCCTAGGTTAAATTGGAAGAGCAGGGAATATGTTTGACTCTCTTTATTAACAAAAAATGATTGTGATTGTCTGCGAAGGCCATGTAAACATGCTGCCATGTGCAAGCTGGTTTTTTTTCTTCTAAAAAGAGCTCGGGACTTTCAGCCAATTTCTGCTGTGGTTCACAAACTTTTCAACTTAAAGCCTTTCAGCCCATGAATCATGACCTTTCTTCCATTTGCTTAATAATAATGTCTGCTCAGAGAATTGCTGGGATTGGGACTTACCAAAGCAAAAAGCTTCAGGAGCCAAAAGACTAGGCAGACTATTTAATGCACAGTCGGAGTGCAACAGATGCTAATCCAAAGCAGGGGGATTACTGTGGCAGAGGTACTGGTGATTTGTTTGATCATACTCCTCACTGGGGTGTCACTTCACTTGTCTTTATAACGTGATCTAATGCTCTGTGTTTACTTCCTTGCTTTTCCCCACAGCCACCCCTGATAGAGGCAGTATATCCTTGGTCTTGTTGACTGCCTGGACTTTGCCTTTTTGTAGTCCTGAAGTGCTTCAGTTTTGCAGTTAGGAGTGGAGTGAACAGGACTGACCAGGACTGACCAAGCAAGGCACTCAAAGATGTTGCAGGCAGGCAGCAAATCAGAAGCAGTGATAAGAGAATCAAGGCAGCTGTTGCTTTACAAAAGGCCAAATAAAACCAAATGGCAAGTGTAGGAAGTCTCACCAACCAGCAAATGAGGTAATGTCCAAGGAAGTCAGTATCAATCACACTTCAGCTGTATTTAGCTCTTGGAATTTTGTGACCATAACCTTGTGTTATTCTAGACTTTACAATGCTCTGACCCCAGGTCAGGGCTGATGAGAACTCCCAAGGTCACGCATTTAGCTGAAGAGGGATGGATAGTAGCAAATTCTTAAACTTCTCCTATGTCATCCAGTACGGCCAACACAACAGTTTTGATGTTGGCCTTTCTCACTGTCCTACTGAACACTGTCAAACAGAACCGTGATGATATGGAAAGACACATTTGGAAGAGATAAACCAATTGCATGGGGTCCTCAAACTTCTAACTCACGGACTCTGTTTCTACCATGGAAAACTACTGACGTACAGACTTCTAATTATCCTTTCTATAGCCAAAAAAATACTAACAGTAGCAGCTCTTCTTTGAATCACACAAACAACTGCAATTATCTCGGGGTATGAAAAGTCTCCATGTAGGCCATTAACTTTCTTAAATATTTAATCACTGTCTTAAAAGTCTTTCAAGAATTCAGAAGAGAAGCTGGAGTGCGTAAAGCTCATAATTATTTTTTTTCTTCCTTTTCTTTTGAACATCAAAATCACAAATCTTGGTTTAATGATAATAAAATTACCACTGTGCAACTTGTAAGTTGACTGAATCAGCAGCAAAAGACATGCTGGTCTAGGAAAAAAACATGAACAGCAAGAGGGGGAGGTCTGTATTTGCTACTTCCAGCATCTGTATGCAGAGAGGTACTTACAGTATTTCATTAGTTGGTTTTCTCATGGTGCTTTCACACTCTTTGGAGAAGTTGCCAAAAATAGAAAGCCAGGAATTTTGTCTGAAAGAAGGATGAAAAGAAAGTTGAGTTTCCATCTGGATTTTGGCCAAATTCTCATCTTCTCTGCAAGTGAGCTTCACAGGCGTGTAAGGTAAGCTAGAGTTGGCCTCACAGCCAGGTGAACATTCATGTAGACCTCTGGAAGTGGGGAGAAGAAGGCTTCAAACACTGTGACAGTAGGTGGTACCTCATGGAGGGTATAAGGATGGTCTTTCAGCTCCATTATTTTTTATGATGTATTTTTTTTATACTGAAATAAATTGAGCTGGAATTAAAAGGTATATTTTGCCTTATGAAATACTGTATTGAAGTGGGACAGGTTCTCCACCAAGTACAAATGGTAGCAGTCGTTCTGGCTTTTAGAGAAGTGCATGTTAACAAATGCTGGGAAGCTGGCCTGATACTCTTATTTTAAAAACTGTTTGGGATCTGGAGGTAGTGTTTACATGCTGGAAGTAAAGCAGTTTGAAAAGTACAAGTTTAAAGATGACATACTTGACAAAAATCTCTGGTTTTGAGGCTTTGAAAGTATTGGCTAGGTACTCTACCAGCGTGAATGGAAATGGCTTTGTCTGACCTCGTTGCTGTGACAGTAGAAAGAGCTGGCAGAAAACACTAAGCTCTTTTGTGTACTGTTAATAGAACCAGACACCTGGAAGTTTATAGGAAGTTTTATGTATAAACAGAGAAATAAGGTACCACTCTAAGCCACTATGTGATGCTTATAAATAATGGGATTGCAAGAGAAGGTTTTTTTTCTTGTCATTTTTTGAAGACTACGTATAACCTGCTTGTTGTGTCATCGCCCTCTCATTCAGGCCAGTGGAAGAAAGTCTAGGGAACTGAATGCTACCTTCCACCTCTCCTGCGTGGCTCAGGGAATGAGCACACCACAGTTGTGACCCAGAAATCTCACAAATATTTATTTGGTCTGAGGCCTTCATTTCCCTAATGTCTGTGATGCTGACTGAAGTGAACCTGCTTGCCCTGTCAGATGTATGTAAGACCTTGTCACCATATCTCACTGATCAGAGACTGTAGTCTATAGGTGCTAAGGAAGGGGATACAGGGCAGCAGTAGTAAAAACTGGGTGGGATGACTGTATGTAGAGTAAAGGGCTACAGAAGAGGGTAGAAGGAGACAGAAACAGGCTGCAGCTACGTCACCATGAGAACGTGTAACCACACAAAGACTCCTCCCTGTGCAACCTGGGGAGGTCTTGGGAGGTCTCAGTCTCTGTGGTCTTCTGCTGTCATCAGTAGATGACAAGGAAAACAGCTGGAGATGTGTCTGTTTCCTTTGTAGTAGCTGGTCACATAGAAAATAACAGCCTGTTGCTTGTACAGGTTTTTCCAGCGGCCAGGGCTGTGCAGACAGGTAACGTATCAGCACTGCTCTGAGCCCTGCTAGGAAGGCAGTCTAGTTTCCAGATTTGCAGGGTTTCTTTTTCCCAGTTTACTAAGAAAACCATCACTAAATATAAGAAAGTGAATTCCGTCTGTTTTTATAGAGCATGATCATGTTGCAAGGTCAAGCACCTGAAAATATACTCTTAAAAACATAGTTACCTTCATCAGGATGAATAAAACATTTATGTGTTTGTTCGTTTTGGTCCCAGATGTGCTTCTGCATTTAATACACTCAGAGACTTGATCTGGGACCGAATCAGAGTTTGGTAGCAATGGAAATGTTTGACTGTAGGATCTTTGCTCTACTCTTGCAGAGGCAGGAACCACTAAGTAAAATGAGGTAGGCAGAGAAAGCACAGCATCACCCCTGATTTTACCCTAAAGAATTGGATTCTACTCCTGCCTTTGCAGTGTAGTCCTGATGCGATGGCACAGAGGTCACACAGATCAGGCTTCCCGCAAATGACTGCTCCGTCTTTTCGGTAGCCCTCGTTTGAGACAGGGGAGAAGTGTGGTATCCTCACAGCTTCAACTCAACTCATCTGGAGTTGCTTTGGCTGCCTAAAGCCAACCAGGAGTTGACTTCTTTGAAAGAAAAATGCTGAAAAATTAGCTCCAGTTGTCTCAGAGTGACTGCCCCGAATTGGTGGATGCAAAGTTCTCTATGCACCACAGTTCCCAGTTCTAGGGAGAACAATACTGACTACTGTTATCTGAAAGCACTGGAACTAAGCTGAGTAACCTCTTTCTGTAGGCTTGTGTCAGGTCCTAATTTCAGCTTTTGAAAGCCTGCCTTTTCTACAATATCGGCATATCACCTACATTAAATAAACTACATTGCAAAAGGCTACAGGGGATTTATTTTTTTTTTTAAAGAACAATGTGCTATTGATGGAGATGTAGGCTTTTTTTTTATTGAGATACCAAAAAAAAAAAAAAGGCTTTAAGCAAACTTAGAATAATGTTCCTGCTGGCAGAACCTGGGCACAGGATGAGATCTGTTTCTGTTCAAAAATAAATGGAAATAATTTTCCTGACTTTAGCAGAGATCTGTTGTTTCGTGCGAGGCCTTGCTATGTATTCCAGCTTCCTTGTAACCAGAAAAAGGATAATCAAACCTCGTGAGCTGAATAAAGCGGAATTGCCATTTTGGAGCTTCTGAACTACTGCAGTACAATAATGTGTTATTCAGACTTACTTTTCTGTCCTTAGATTTCGAAAAGCACAGCAGTGGCTGGGATATGTTAGAACAGCTTCCAGAAGACTGCTGAATTTATCCAGTGGTGGCAATCTCTTTAATGAGTAAGATGACATTGCATTTAAGACTTGAATGGCTTCGAGCCCATAACTAGGCAAGGACTCCAGTGCTGTTGAAGAAATATCCCTGCAAAATAAAGAGAGCGTCCTCTTTTCTTTTTAAACGTATAAAAATACCACCAAAGCATGATGGTAATAGCGACTCATTTTTTCACAAAGGTCTAAATCTGTAAAGCCACTTCAGCACCCGACAGCCAGCTCAGAAACACGGTCTGAAACTACAGAGCAGCGGGGTAAGAGCATCCCTGTGGCCCAGGAGCCCCAGTGTGGCAAGAAGCTTGCTTTGTGCTGGAGAAATCAAAACCCACCACGCCAGGGATTGTGCCCTGACCTCTCCATTTGAAAGGCACCACACACAGAGCAAGTGATGGATCTTTACGTCAGGGAAAGGGAGAGAAAGTGGGTGAATGTGACTCTCCAGCCAGCTTAACAGGTAGGACACCCTCCTTGCTCTCTTCTTGGCCAGGAATCTTTTAATTAATGGTTATTAATTAAAACCTATAAGAGTCCATCATTCTTGCCAAGAAAAAATTAAGCAGTCTGTCCAAGACAAGCTTCAAGGGGGGCTGTTTTTGTGAGGAAAGGCCATTGACATGACCAAGGATTTTCAGAGTGAAGCTATTAAACGGGGGAAAAAAGGCTACAATTGTGAAAGTGATATTAGTACTGCCACGTACTGTAAAGCACCAATAAAAGGAACGAAATGGCACGTGAGGCACAGAGTGCTATTTACAGAGCCACCCATTGCGTTTTATTGCATGGAGTTACAGCCAGTGCAGCCCTCCAGTAAGTACTTGATTAATAAAGCATGAGGATGATAATAATGTGTCTTATTCAGCACAGGCTTATAGCATGCAATCAGCCAATTCACTTTTATAACAAATTTATAAATAATATATTGTACAAACACAGTCATCCTACCAATAGACAAGTTACCTGGTAATGTCAGACTATAAGGTACAGGGCGGGGATCAGAAGGATGTGACACAAATAAAGAAAAATATCTGTGGGGCAGAGCTCAATGCCAACGCTAGAACTGGATGATAGGCGTTTGTCATGGTGCAAACCGAGCCTTCCGCCCTGTAATTCCACAGCATCCCATTGACATGTTTCTGTTTTACAAGCAGAGGGTAAGAGATCGAGTCTCATTCCAGACTCAAAGCCTGAGTTTGCTGAGAGGATGCAGCCCACGCAGCACAGGGCGGTTCCTGTGGGACACCAATAAATCCAGGCAACGGAGTGGTGGGTACTTACAGGACATCTGGCCCTGTGGCCCCTCTCAGGGCATCGTTGTGTATCCGCCTGAGATTCTTATTGTCCTTCAGGATTCTGTGGAATCAAACATTAACTTTTTACGTCTTTATTTTAAAATAACATTTTTGGTTTCTCCTTCCTGTCTATTTCCTCTTTATCCTCTCTCCCACCACAGCGGTTGCTGTTGCAGTATCTGGCTCATACTTCTCTTGTGACCTTTTCCCTCCGCTGATGCCATCAGACCATTATCAACCGCACTTAATTCTGATCATTCCCAATTTCTTCTGACTTAAACCAGGACCACCCCGTCCGGTTACTTTGCTACAGTAGCAGCATATAAAAACGCAGCAGAAGTTTTGCCCAAACCAAGAGGCTTGTCCCAGAGTGTGTGAGAGTGATTTAAAAACGAGTGACGTTTGCAGAGGTAAAATGTAGGTTCCTCAGTTTGGGCTACGGTTTCAAGCTTTCCACTATTGCTGCTAAGTTTAAGGATTTATTAAATTTTGTTAAAAATGATGAGTTTTTCTCAGGAAAACTGCAGTGTTCTAAGGGATTGTGTTTCAGGAAAAGCAGTAAGTGCTGCAGGATTAACAACTGAGTTGCGATGAAACTGAAACGCACAATTTTCTAATGAGTATCAGGAAATACAAGACACAGCCAGTTAAGCTGAAGGAAGAGCCTTTGACTGTATTTGAACTATTATTTACTGTTTAAAAAAAAAAACACTAAGAAGGGGAAACATACTCACAATTGATTCAGCTTTGTCCCATTGAAGGCATGGCTGTGGATATCTTCAAATCCATTTTTATATAATTTGCTGGGGATTAAAAAAAATGTGTAAGGGAAAAAGATTTAGAAAAGACAAGATTATGTTTTGTACTACAGGTTTCAAATATTAATGCTGCATTCTTTTTATGATTACAGGGTCTGGCTTGTAAAGAACATAACGTAAGTCATGCAATAGTTACCTAAGTCTAAAATTAAGATTAAATTGCATCTTAAATTCCCTAAGAACCTTCCTGTTTAGCTGCTGAGGAGAACTTCTGGTTGCGTACAGCTTCTCCCTCCTCCAAGGGGCTCACCTGTGCCTACCTTGGGCTGAGATCCGGAAACAAGACAGTCCAGGTAAACTTCTGGCACACAGACAACCACCTGGAGGCAGAAGACCTGGATTTTGTGGTGCCAGCACATGTAAATGGAAGACTGCAAGGGCTAGAGAAGAGGAAAGGAACTCTAAAGCCCACAGGGTGCTGCTGGATTGCAGATTCTCTGTGGACAGACAAATCTTCCAGCAGCCTAAGAGAGGGCTTTGCAGAGAGGTAGGGGTGAGTGGCACATCATCCTGTGGTCGATGAGCTATATCGGCTCCTCCAAAGCACTGCTGCCAGGCTCCACTTGTGCTGTGGAAACCTCGCTGTCCCCTGCGCTGCCCAGGGACATGTGGTGTCACCCTGGGTTCTTGATTCCCTACCCTGGGGCCAGATAACCAAGGCCGGACTCTGCTCCTCTTGAAGTCCAGCCCTTTTCCTGCATTGGGAGATCTAACCTATGGGCCTGAATTCACTGAGGAAAAAAAATCCATTTGCTATATTAAGTTAATGTTCCCAATATGATTTCAATATAATAATTTCTATATAGTGATTCTTTTTCTTTAATATTAAGCCCTAATAGAAAATTTGTCTCAGTTTATAAGTTACAAAAAAGTTCTGTTGTTGCGTTTCCACTTGTTTTTGGGAGGGCAGAAACTGGGGCTATAGAACCTGCTCCCAAGAAAAGCTGGAAGCATGGGGAGAGCCTGGCTACATTTGATAGGAGAAGAGGTCTATCCCAGCACAGTGCTGAAACTAGTGATTTGCTTAAAAAACACAATGATATGTAGGATCGATTCCCTATACACATGAAACATTAACTGTTGGAAAGACTATATTAGCTATTTGTAGTGCAAAGTATTACTGCAGGCTGACTTTACACCTCCACAGATTACTTGGGTTTCACCAGACCGTGCTGCAACAACTGGAATTACTTCAGCTAATTACAGTTAACTGCATGAGGTGGAGTTAACATGTAGCTCTTCTATTAGAAAGCTGCTGCTAAGGTAATTCTTTTCTTCTTATGATGAGCACCCTCTAACAAAAGGATGGCAGAAAAATGATCTTTGGCTGTTTCCTGACTGAGTTAGACTCCCTCTCATTTATTACACTTTAGGGTTACAGTAAAAATTTTAAGCACCTTTCTCCATCTCTTGTACGTTCATTTTCTTGCACCATTAACAGAATCATAATTTTGCTGAAGTTATTTTGAGAACTTGCTGGTAGGAAAGAGGCTCGTAAGATGAAACGATGCCCTAATCTAAGCAATTGCTCCTCTTTAACATTGCGTGGAGAGGTCTTCAATCACGTTTATGCTCAGTTCCTCTAATGGTTTCAGAAGGTACTGGTCAATACATAAAATCTGTGTCGAAATTACTGTCATGCTGGCACATTAGCCTGATGGAGGGCCTAATCCAGACCACTGCAGTACTTGCTCCTGTGCGCAGCTCATTTGCAGGTGCAAATATGCATGGAGCTTTGTGGGGGGGCTTTAGTGCACACTTATCTCAAGGCAAGGCTCCCCATCTGGATGTGTACTACCTTTTAAAATTCAGTCTGGTCTGCAAAGATTGGCTTTACTGGCCTCCAGATTGGTGCCTGTGGCTACAACACAAAGTAGGTGGCCTGCTGCTGCCCTCTATTGCTCAGCTGGTCCTTCCTTGGGAGACCTGGATTTCAGCCATATCCTGCAGAGAGGCTCAGTCTGTGATTTTTTTCCTATTTCAGCACTTCTTTGTGGAAGTTTTTGTGAGGACAAGGGTGCTGCAAAATCCCTATGTGGTTCTTGCTGTGCTGGCAGATGACATCTCACTTTGGCTTTCTGCTGCTTTTTGGTTTCCTCAGGTAGGGCATCTCACCTGAGAGGCATCTCATCAAGCAGACCCGTCTCACAGGTGGCTGTAACAATGAGTCCACAGTTTGCTAAAAAGGAAGCCCTTGGTGGGAAGACTTACAAGAATCAACATAAGCTGAGTCAAGAGAAATCAGGGTAAGAACAAGCATTGGTACTTCGTACCAATTTCTTCTCTCCCTTCCTCTTCTTCAAGAGGGACCCTGTACAGCTGAAGCTCAGCAGTGTTAGTTCTGTAGTATCAGCCTGGGCAGTCCCTGAAAGCACTATTGCAAGAAACCACATCCCTGAGGGAAAGAGAGAGACTTTGGCCTCCAGCGCAGGTTTTGGAGTTTATGCCCTGTTGATAGTATTTTTAAAAACAACGTTGCGTGGTGTCCCTGCCCATGGCAGGGGGCTTAGAACTAAACGATCTTTTAAGGTTCCTTCTAACCCGAACCAGTCTATGATTCTATGAGGATTTGTATTCCTTCTCCTATTTTCTTTCCAAAGTGAAGTTAGGTTTTGGTTTATAAAACCCTGCTCTTCAGCTTGAAGAACACCCCTCTGCTTCCTGAGTGGTTCAAATTTAACTCATAATACACACATGAATTGTAGGGGGCTTAATTGCAAGATTTTTTTTTAAAGTCAAGCTGCTCTCCTCAAGCAGAAGTGTCATCCTCACAGAAGGCACTGGAGCTAGGACTATTTTACTTACAGTGTCAGCGATTCATTGTTCATCCCCTGGAAAGCATTTTGTGGTATGGTTGTCATACGCAAGTTATCGCAGAGCTCCCTTTGGGGGAAAAAAAAAAAAGGGTATTTTTGTCAGTGATTCAGGAACAAGATGGGAAAGACTCGCAGCTGGGTTAGGTTGGGTCTCTACTTACAAAATAAAATGAGCTTCTAATGAGAAGATCTGTGTCAGGTCTGGGAATTGTCTTATTCCAGTGTTACAAATGCTCCTAGAGAAAAGCATAATTCCTATTTACAGGAGAAAAGGTTACCAGAGTGGATGCAACAAGAAGTACAAGTTTAACGATGTATTAAAAGGTGAGTGATAAATATAATTTCTAACTAGGTTCCAATTGTGTTTGTAAGACCTGTAAAAATTAAGTTCTGTAGCATCTTCAAGCGGTGTCCTGGAGAAGCAGCGTATGTTCTCTCTACATTAAGCACAAGGAAGAGATTTTAGTTACCCCTTTTTTATGGTATCTTGTCTAGCTGAAAGCTTTATTCTAGAAATAAGCACTTAGCAGAACTAATTTGCAGACTTTACTGCTGTTCTGTCCATTACTGCCCTGCCCTGGGTTACTTTATTTTCTTGCCTACTGAAAGACCTCACTATTGGTTAACTGCCCAGTAAAGCTGTCGTAAATGATGTATGTACTTTTAGTGTACTGTAATGCATGAAACACTTCTTTTTTTTTTCTTTTTTTTTTCCATTATACTCCTTTCTGTAATTTGTCCACTCCTTTAGAGGAAAAAAAAACCAAACCCCAAAAAACAACAAGCAAACAGAAAAGAAACAGAATGCTTTCTCACAAGTATTTTAGCCTTGGAAGGTTTCTGAACGCTCCGTCCTCGATGTGCAACAGATTTTTCGTGTTCAGGATTAATCTGTAATGAGGGAAAAAACTGCCAGTATTATAATCGTTATACATTTGGGAAGGTCTTGAATTTTGTTAGTGATTGGCCTTGTCAGAAAACAGTCCAGTGCAGAATGTGTCAGAAGGCTCTCCTGTGAACAAATTTCCTACAAATATACCACGAGTGCATTTGAAGCACTATTGGTAATAAAAATGGCTTGTAATTGTTAGGTAGCTGACAAAAGGTAACAGCTCATGAATTCTTGTGGTTCACTGAGCTGAGATGATCTGGTTTGGATATCTTGGTCACTGGTGGGAGTTAGCATTTTGCCATTGTTTGCCGGCTCTTTGGGATGTGCGTTCTGGGCTCATGGCATGCTTAATGCACTCAGCTTCTGCTTTACCGCAGGTGCTCAGAGGCAAGAACATGCTACTATCATGATGACTGTGCCTCCAACCAGTGGTCCTGGAGGTGGGACTGAGCAAGGAGCCTGAGCTCTGCGCATGTATGTGCATGTCTGGTCCTTGCCCTGCAATCAGATCCCTTTGCATCATACCTCGTTTCCGTCGTATTACTGATGCCTAGCCAGGAAAGGTAGTTCCTTGCGTGGTTTAATCTCTTAGATCACCATGGTCTTTATCAGAGCCACTAGCAGTGGCTAGTAGCACCAGATGCCTGCTTAGATCTGCATAAACTGGGAGATGGAGATAAGTATGTGACAGAGGGGTGTTGGTCTCTTCTCCCAGGCAACACATGATAGGATGAGAGAAAATGGCCTCAAGTTGCACCAGGGGAGGTTTAGATTGGATATTAGGTAAATTTGTTCACCAAAAGGGCTGTTGAGCATTGGAACAGGCTGCCCAGGGAAGTGGTTGAGTCACCATCCCTGGAGGTATTTAAAAGGCATGTAGGTGTGGTCCTTAGGGATATGGTTTAGTAGTGGACTTGGCAGTGTTAGGCTTACGACTGGACTTGATGGTCTTAAGGGTCTTTTCCAACCTAAATGATTCTATAATTCTATGAAATACTGTTTGCTAGTGGTTGCACAAAAACCAGGACAGACCTTCTCAATCAAGGAGCACTTTCTGCAGCTATACTATCTGTTAAACATATATATTTGCATAAAAGCCCAGTAGCCATAGTCCAGCTCCCTCCCTGTGCACGATTTACAAAATTCAAAGGTTTTAGCATATGAAATTGCACCAAGAGTTCAAATCCAAGAATGCCACTGAACCCACTTATCCTGATCAACCATTGGTCTCGAGTGCAGCTGGGGACATCAAGCCCTTGCAAGGTGAGGCATGAAGAGCATTCAAGATTCAAACAGGTTTTCTTGCTAGCTTCCTGTAGCTCTTTAGTGGTCTTGCTTAGCTCTTTGCTTTCAGCAAAAGACAAGCTATCCATAATCAAATCCATTATTCCTCCTCTAAACCCACCATTGAGTCTAGTGGAAGTTGAACCCAATCAAGGGTGGATAACTCTGTACCTCTTGCTTGTGTGAGCAAGTAACTGGCTTCAATGGAGCTCACGTATAAGGAGGAAAAAAAAAACGACTTATTTGTCCTCACTCGGTTACATCATTTTTAAGCCACTTGCTGATCATGCTGTGTGAAAAAGGCAGTAATGAGATATTGAATTAGATCTATGGTTTCCAATTTCACTAAATATTTCAGAGCGTTCTCCTAGTTGTTGCTTTAACTCACTCTCTCTGAGATGCCTGTGCTATGCAGGTCAAGTTTAAAATCAGTACATGTTCTGTTTGAGTAATATTTTAGCGCTCAAAAGAAGAGCTATGCATACTAAGCAGCTGTATTTAAATACTGTAGGGCTTTGAAAACCGCATCTTCAAAAAAGAAGATTTTTTTTCATATCAAATTATTTCCGGGCTTAGAAAGCTCGACAGTGCCAGCAGAAGTAGACACAGAGCTCTGCTCCTGTTGTTGAGCTCGCTGAAAGCAGTGGGACTTTCTACGCATGGATGTCTCTGCATGATTTAGATCTCCAAGGCTAGACCTTGCACAGTGCTTGCTATTTTATACGGTACTTCTGAGAGAAACGTTTCTCATCATAGATCTAATCCAAAACCAACCAAAGTAACAGACAAATTTGGCCCAAGAATACTTCTCTGCAGACTGTTTACTCCTTGATGATCCCAAATCACAGCATGGATGCCTTTCTTCAACTGACGCTTACATTTCGGACAACGTGGGAAGGCTGTCAAATGCGCTCGCTTCTATTCTCTCCAGGGAGTCGCTCTGAGAGATTTCACTATAATGAAAAAGGCAGACACAAAGCAACACATTAACGGAAAAGATACCAGAAATCAGCTCTCTACTTCGTATTTCCTCCTTTTATACCCAGTCTTTCAACACCGCCCCCGCCTCAATTCTTGTTTGGTAGCAGCGCCCATGCCTCGCCTCAGACATCTTGAGAGCGGGTGCCAGTAGGGTTTGACAGAGACCAGCCTTTTCCAAAGGGGGATGCCAACCCTTTGGAATAAGTATCTCCGTAACAGCCAATCTCCATTTTCTCAGTAAATTGGAGGTAAGGTAGTGGCTAAGGGCCAGAACTAATGTAAATGGAGTGAGCCTGAGCCTGGGAGCCTTTTTCCCCTACCGTTGGTCCTGCTTAGTGAATTTGTTTGCATGGTCAAGGATGTAGATAATGGTCACGGTGCTTCATACACTATTATGAAGTTAGGATGACGGTCATCTAATCCACAGATGTAGAAATACACAAATATGCATGTAGTGCACTTTATGAATAATTTTCAGATTTAAATGCCATTTTCATTACATGCATGCAAACAGAAAAAAAAAATGGCTCATTTTCATCATTACACCCACCAACATGACAGTTTTTGTGGGCACTGTCAGATTTTGATGTACTGATGCTCTTATTCCACACGTGTAGTTAAAAATAACCAACGCTGAATATATAGAAAAAAAATCCACTTATTTAATGTTTGTTAAATGCCTGCTAGATTAAGATTTATGGGGCTCCACAAAATTGACTCCTGAAAGTAAATAGTATATATTGATGCATATGTAGGGGAAAGGTCTTTATAACAGTGTTTTCTCTTGACAGGACTGACTAGAAGGGCACACAAACTAAACGCAAGATTATACGCTGTCAGGAAAAGAATCTTTTCTAAACAACTGGAATGCAGCTACAAAATCAGAGTCAGTATTGTCACAGTCTTGAAAATTATCTTATTTTACAAGATATATTTACAAGAATAATTGTATATAATTACAAGAAAACAATTCCTATTGGTGTTGATATAAAAACCTTAGACCAGAATGAATTTTTTCATTTGTAGTGGCAAAGGGGGATGCGGACTAGAAATCAGATATTAAACATGCATGTATTTCTTACAGAAATATTCATGATTTTTTTCCATAACCAGAATCCAATGAGATTGATATTTTTGGTATTCCATAGATGAAAGATGGATGTAGAACAAGTGGCCTGCTGAGCGCCTGATCTTCAGAGACTCAGGGGCTGGGGGGGGATCTGTGACTCCTCGCGGAACTTAAAGACTCTTTCAGGTCTGGGGTCTGAAACACGGTCCTTCCACAGGCTCCCTCCTGTCTGCCACTGGCTCCCCATTTGCATACGTTTGAATGAGTTATGGCAGTGAGAATAATTTATTATCTGATTTGCAGTTAGTGATGAGTTGCCAAATAGATGATTTAGAGATTCATAATTTAAAAAGATGCCTTTTTTCAAAGTAACGCTAAATCTCAATAAAATTGTGAAGTGTTCTATCTATAGATTTACTTCAGACAAATACAGCAATTTCTACGCTGTTAATTTGGAGAGATATATTAAAAGGATGCAACGAAATCAATTAAATTCTCTTTATGGAAGGGAAAATGTCAATGAACAAAAAAATTCTCTGTGAAGAATAGCATATGCATACAGTTTGGGAAAGTTTAGCCTCAAGTCCTACAGGTAGGAGAAACTCTGTAGATTTAAGTTGGCCTCCCATCTGAAAATGATAAATTCTCGTTAATCATTAAGAAGCAAGTGAATACAAGAATACAGCACCGTTGGATTGTACTATAATACTTTATTGCAGTGGAATACATGCAGCAGAGTTTAGCTTCTTTTCTACTTGCTAGAGGTATAGCAATACCTAAGTTTATAATTTGGCCAAAATTGTTTAACTAATAAGCGCTAAGAGCTAAATTAGTCCGGTTGAGTCTATTCAGGCATTCGCATCACCCTCATCCTTCAAGGCTTTGCCTTCAAGACTGCACCACAAAACACTTTATTATTTCTCTTTTTGTTTCCTTGAAAATAAATTAGTAACATCTAATATATATTTTAATATCTGAGGCACTATGCTTTTTTGATAGGTGAAGTATAAAAAGTGCACCTTGAAAAGAAAGTGGCATTATTTGTGCTGCTGCTTAGGTTCTGGGGGGGTGGTCACTCCCCTGTTCTGCATTGCGCTGGTGTGTCATCACCTTTGTCCTTTAGAGACCGCTTAATGCAGATAAAAAATAATAAGTACTGGAGACTCAAGCCTGCCATCTTTCAGCTGGAATAACAACAGGAATAAGGGCAAGAGCGGTCAGGCGAGCCTTGTGGTCTGAGCCCTGGATATAAAATAGGTACAAAGCCAAGGCAGGGGGGAAGTACCATGGACCCAGTGTGCAAAACCACAGCACTTGTAAAGCAAAGGATCCAAGAAAGGGTTCAGTCCTACTGATCCCCTGCTGAGCGTATCTCTCATTGCAAAACGCCACAGAAATATCTTATTTGGGCATTATGTAAATGTATAATCACAGAATGCCATAGCTATCATTGCAGTGGTCATGTTTTATGATAGAAATCTATCATCTCCTCTGCCAATCAAAAGCTCCCATCATCAGCTATTAAGCTGTATCCAGTTTGCTCCAACATGATTAGTATTTCATTATATGATCTGTTAAACAACTGTTAAAAATCACACTTTTTCAAAGAATCTTTTATATACTGCTTGTAAGAAAATAAATGCTGTGTTTATCCTTTCCCAGTGTTTTGTTTTGGTTTTTTTCACCAATAGTATGTTTTAGCAACACACTTTCACATTATTGGTAAAAGATGTTGTTTGGGATGGAGGTTTATGACAGAATTTCTAGCAAGAAATTAAGGAAAAGTCTGTGGAAAATGTTGTCAACTTACATGATGAAGGCATCTCTAAGTCCTTCAAAGGCGTGTGATGGGATTACTTTTACAGGGAGATGAGTAAACGATCTGAAAAAAGAAGGGAGGAAAGGATTGTAAGGCACGGGGTTTCCTTGTTTACAGATTGTACCATTACAGCAGGGAGAAAAAGCATAATGCCATCTTATTTGCCTGCAGTTCTCTGTACCTCCAAGGCCTGATCCATTTACCATTGATTTCAGCTAAACGGAATTCAAGGGGTATTTGGTCAGTTCCTCAACAGTATAAATTTAAGACTAATCACCATCAAGTCAATAATAATCATAACCTATTAAGTAAATTAATAGCCTGATGGAAGATGCTACATTCACAGTTGAAGGAGGCTATAGGCTACTTAAAGTTAGATCCTTGTAAAAAGTGGCTTTCATGTAAAGCTTTCTCCATAAAACAGTATCTTTGCATCTGCTGGACCATGTTCTGCTCCCAGCAGTATCCCTGCAACTTTGCAGGGTGGCACCCTGAATTTGCTGGCAACGCTCTGGCTGTGTACAAGTGTAGAAGAAATCCACCTGATGTGGTGGATTTTTTACTTTTTTTTTTTTTTTTAAATAAATTGCATCAGTGTAGTTAGTTGATTAAAAGCAAGTGTATATTTTTCCTGTTTAATTTTTTAGTTACTCTGCCTGAGAAGTTAATAATGATGTGGGAGACAGATCTGCATTTTACCATTCTACTCCACATCTGAATCACAGTATTTCAGTATTTTTACCAGCCAATTTATCTAGCCATGACCACACTCTCCCTGATAACGGCCATAGGAAAATATTTAACATATTTCAAGCCGTTATCTTTGTGCAAACAATATGCAGAGAGAACTGCTCTATTTTGCTTTATAATTACAAATATCTAGTCTGAGACTTTTGTTTTTCATCCTTAACCCCCCAAGGTTTTTTGACTGAGATGTTTCCGTGCTATTCATATAACCTGCTTTTTTTTTCTTCATTGTCATAATCCTTTATACGAAGACAATGAAAAATGTTAATCAACTTTCATATATATGTGTATTTTTTATATAGAGACACATATGTCATGCCCACACAACATAACGGCAGGCTGTCACACATAGATACTCCTTGGGGTTACAAATCTAGATGTACTAAGGAGGCTGGCAGTCAATTCCTAGCTACGTTCCAAATACTCCGTATGATTTGGGGCAAATCATGTTGTGTCCTTGCACCTTGACTCCCTGGCAGTAAGCTGGGAATAACAACGCTTCTCTACCTAATAGGGATGTTGTAAGGAGATACATATATATATGTTTTTGATGCCACTGTGGTTGGGTTATACCTGTCTCTAGACGACTGCTGGCATGTTGTGTTGTGTGTGAGGTTTGCTTAAATCAGAAATCATACAGTCACAGAATAGTTTGGGGTGGAAGGGACCTTTTAAGGTCATCTAGTCCAACCCCTCTGCAATAAGCAGGGACATCTTCAACTAGACCAGGTTGCTCAGAGCCATGTCCAACCTGCCCTATGAATGAAATGAAATGAAACTAAGTCATGTGTCTTGAAAATGTGCTTGCCCCTGAGGGCACAGACAGGTAGAGACAACCTGCAGTAGGGCTCGACACTCTGAGACAAAAGGAAAAGAACTTCAGGAAGAAGTAAAAAGTAGAAGCTGAGCAATTCCTGCTCTATAACCCTGTCAGCAGGAACCTCTCGTAACTGCACCATCAGCTGGGGCTGCTTGGAAAACAAAATGTACGTTTTGGGGAAACTGTTTGCAAAAAAATATTGTAATTTACAAAAGAAATAGAAATGTCACCAAAAGTGCAGAAAATAAAACCAGGTCTTGGCTTTTAATTACATCAAAATCTTCAACCCAAGAGCCTCCTGCCTCCCTGTGATGTGCCAGTGAGCAGCACAGTGGTTGTGAATTCCCTCAGTGTGTAGCTTGGACTGACCCGCTCCCCCTGTCTCAGAAAGCTGTTGGGAACGGTGCTCCGAGCTGAGCCACCTCAGCTGTGCCATTAAATTTAAGTGGGATGACCCAGCACTTTTAATACGTATGGTAGTTAAACTGCATGACGGCATTTAATCCATTCTGTATTTCGACTTCATTGGGTTTTGTTTTTTAATTCTCGTGAATTCACCTTGATAGCTGGAACTGTGAACTCATCTGCATTGACATTACCTCGTCCCATTAAGCATCGTGCAAAAGAGCAAGAACAAAGGAAAAAGGCAATTCATAATCAGCCTTCTCTCTTAATCCTTGAAATACTGATGTAGCATGCATAGACATAGACTTCCACGTATCGATGGGGAAATCACATTGATAAAAACACCTTAAATTCACCAAAAAGGTGAATGTTCCCATCCGTACTCTTGTCCACTTTACCGTTCTGGTTTGTATCTCAAAACCTGCCTGTGTTAAAGGGAAACATGTTCATTTAGATGTCTCTTTCTATACTTAAAACATTTTGAAGATGACCCTTTAGCTTGCTAAACACAATCCAGCATAAGTGTATGTATAAGCATTTAGGTTAAGAGAGTTTTGAACTGCTTGTTGCGGGCTTAATTCTTTCCAAAATGCTGAGTAAAGTGAGGCCTTATCTCATGTGTTGAAGTCTCTGCTATTGAACATGACTGGTGTCTTTGATAGCACACAACGAAACTCAAGCAGGTACTGGCGGGAATTAAATACTGATTTCTCTCTGATAGCACTGAGATGCGACCAGTTATTCAGCTCTCAGAGCCAAGAAAGCTTTTGACAAAAAAAAGGAAAGCATCAACTGAGGTTTACGAAGCTACAAAGCTTTTCTACATCCAACCTGCCCTTGCTACTAGCCTGATTTCTGTAGCTCAGGAAAGGAGGGACGCATCCATCTTTAATACAAGCTACTAACGCCGGTTTGAAAGTGTGTTGTTAGTTAAAGGATGAACTTTTGCACTTTTAAGAAAAACTGTAATGTTTCTTTCATAGTTAATACACTGCAACTCATATGCTTGTACTCGCTCCTGCCATTCAGCAGCTGACAATACCACGGCTCTGGATGATTGTGGGAATTTTCATCCTTGCAGAAAGGATGGAAAGAAAGGAGTGGGGAACCAGCCAGCCTTTTTGGCATTCACCAGCCCTTAGTGTTTCTATAAATCACGCTAGCTTTTCAAAGTACATCATCCTAGGCAGTAAGGTTTGAAATGGCCAGGCTAAATACCTGGAAGACTATCCAAGAACATCAGGAGAGACAGGAAAGCGCCTAGGCTGACCAAATCCTATCCTTGTCTGGTAGCTACAATACCGTTCTTCTCCCTTCGGCTAGCATGTTTCCTGTATTTTTGTTCTGAAATATAAATTTAGAGTGGATTTTTCACAGGAATGGCTACCTTCCTGTTATTAGGAATACCGGGCCCAGAGGGAGCACAAGAGCAAACCACCTTCTGTCTCCCCTGCTGTGACTGTATAGATGGAGCAGTAAGAGCTCTTTGGAAAATGTTCATGGGGCAGTCTATCCCAAGGACACAGTGGCATAAAACCACTATAGTCCTTTTTTTGCTTCTGGGATATAGCAAAGGCAACTTGACAACAATTTTTATCTTCTAAAAGGTAAGCTTCTGCTCCTGCGCTACCACATGGACTCAAGCTCCAAAAGAAGCTTTTGGGAGGTCTAGATGCCCAAAGCCCGCAGGACCACCTGCAGTCCTGAGAATATGGAATTAAAGCCAAAGCCCACGCACACCACCAGAGAAAATATCTCTATTACCGAATTGTCCTTTTGCAAAAAGTGATTAGTTGAACTAATAATAAATAATAAAAAAAAAAGAACAGAGGCCCTATAGCAATAGGTATGAATGTGTTACTGTAGTTGGGTTGACTTATATTTTAGTGTTTCTATTTTATAGGATTATGGATATTTCTAATGTCAAAAAGGTGAAGACGCAAGGAAGGCCATTGCTGAGAATGGCAAACATTTTATTCTCTGGTGTCCTTGGACTTAACGCAGAAGAAGAGGGAATATTGATTTAAACTAAGACTGAAACCCCGCCATTTTCCCAGGGTTTTTATCAGCATCTGGGGGCAATGTAAAGTAATTTATTAATGTAAAGCATTGATTTTTAAAGCCCTTATTTCAGGCATTATCTACCTGAAATGCAAACTATGATGCTGGACATATCACACAAGCAGCCAAAGAGTATTTCCTGCTAGGTGATGATGGGTGGGTGATACATTACCTCCTATGAAAGACATTTTGGCCCTGAACCTGAATTCCTCTGTCAGTCCCAAAAAGCCAAATATGCCCATAGTGAAGGCTCGGTAGACATTTCTATTCGTTCAGATTTTTGCCCCAAAGCTTTGGATTTGGTGGCTGATACTAATCATGAGCCACTCGCCCTAATGCAGAAGCCCTGCATGCAGGGACACGCACTCAGACACAGCAAAGTGGACCCCACTATGAAATGAGATTTTTGAAGGGACAAAAACATATGAGATATCCAATGCTCATTACTGTACAGCTGGAGTGGGGTGCCTGCGAAAAAAAACAAAAGTAAGTGTAAGACTTCAAAAGAAGAAAAATTATGTTTTGTTTCAGAATACAATAGTGTTTTAAAGATTATTTTTCAGATGAGACTAAGAAGACACATAGCTGCTATAGCCAAAATGGCATAGAAAGGTGTTGGATAATGGAGTTTCTACAGTGTTTGTGTAATGTCCAAATTAAAACCAGGAACCTGAGAAAAATATGGTCAGTTGAGGACCGTATAAAACACATCATTCTGCAAGTGGTCGGAAGTCTTATCATTTTGAAAACTCTTCCAGCAATAATATGACATGGCAAGAATAAATCGGGTAAAGAAAAATGGCTGAAATTTCCCTACAGGATATATACTTGAGATATAACCAATTATCAAAAGTGCATTTGGAAGCGCAGCTCATTACAGCATCATGGCCTGAATTACTCGGATATAGCTGGAGTTACATATTGGTGTTTATTTTCTTGACGGAGCATACTAGTAAGAAGGACTTCTCAGGTCTGGTCTGTGTTATAGCGGCACCAATGGAAGGATGTGGGCACACCAGCAACTGTGTTGGAACAACCTGCAGCAGCATTTTTTCCCCGAAGTATTAGTGCACTGGCAAGCCCTACACTGCAATTCCCCTGGTGTAGACAGGTACAGATGTAATTATGAGGGGGCAAAAATAACATTTCTTGTCAATTTTCTTGTAATTTTGTGAATTACACAGAACTGTGCAGGTGGAGAAGAGAGCTAAAAAGATCTTGGTAAAGTATGGAAAGATGGAGTCAGTAAAATGACAAAGCTGGAAAAGCCATATGAGAGACAGGGGGAGAAAAAGAGTAAGAGAGAGGGGAAAGCAACAGCTAAGTGGATAAGAAGACACTAGTATGAAAATCAAAGGAAGAGGTGAAAGGAAAGTAGTAGTTAAATAAGAACTAAAAAAAGAGCGAGAATGCATATAGACTTGTAGGTTTAGAGACTACATTTATTGGTACAGCTTTCTAGTAAACAAAACCCCAAAATACAAAGAAATGGAAATTTAACGGTATAGTTTCAGGTTAAATATAAATCAGGTTGTATGTGGCCTAGAAGCAGAAGGAGCTGGGCATATCTGTGCAAATGCAGACTGAAAGACAGAGGGATTTTTTTTTTTAATCTGAGTGTAAATATTTCTCTGTAGGAGTACTGAGCAGAATCTTGATTAACTCTTTTCTGACTGTAAAGGTGGTGTCTACAGACAGCCTAATAGCTGGACTTCGTGAACAATTATAGATTAAATCTTATATTAAAGGCTGAAGGGAAAAATTCTTCGCTTATTTTTGCCCATTATCTATTCCTGTTGATCTGAGTGAAGCATAACTGGCAGCAGCCATAAACCCATTATCTCTCTTAATCCGATCACTGAGGTTGGGATGCGGTTTCTTTTGGGGTGATAGATAGAAAAAGGAAAAATAAAAGAGTAAACCAAAAAAGAAAGACAAAATCACATAAGTTTAGAGCTATTGTTAACCTCTCTGGGCTGTGATGTGCATCATTCTAATAAACATGCTAAATCCCTGCAAAAATTAACCTCTCTGTTTGTTTCTGCTGCTGTAGGAATCATCGATGTGAGCGATCCACTGCCTGCTCTGCATGTGGTATGAATAATGAGGAAGAAACGTGCTTGTTGCAATAACTATGGAAAGTCTCTCCAGCATCCACGGGCTCTGCTTTCTCTGACACTAAGGTAACACAGGGAAACAGGGAGCAAATAAATTCAGGACGGAGATTTTCCTAAAAGATTACTTCGGAGGAATGATTCACATGTCTCTAGATTAACAGAAATTAGTATTTCTTGCTCCTATCAATTCTTGAGCTAGGGAGAAAGGAAAGAGGAGATCAGGGATAGTATCATCCCTGGGGAATTTCAAGAGCATGTTAAATTTACAAACAAATCATATGAAAATGGAAAACACAGGGAGGCTTTGTTACGAAAAGGGACATAATAAGAAAACCCCAGCTCAATTCACGCACAGATAACCAAGGGATCCTAGAAATGACAACTATGCTATCTGTTGGTCATCTAATCCCATATTTTGATGCTATGATTGTTTAGATCAGTGCTGTAATTGAGCCTGTAAACAACAAAACAACACTTGAATACCTACGTATACCAAATATTTGGTCTGGTCTGGTAAAGCCAGCTTGGGGTATGGTATTGGAGTGGGGTAGGGGAATGCCTGTGATTCCCTGTTGTTTTAATTTAATCCAAATCCCCAGAGGAACATTAGGCAGAGAGATGCGATGGACCACCCTACAGAGATCCCAACAGCTGACAAAACTCACAGCAGCTTTTTTACTACCAGAGAGGGGAAAAAAGGTTAGTCACTAACTTGTCAAGGAGTTGGATCTCGAAAAGAGGCAACGAGCACTGCTAGGAGGATTTTGATACTTTAATATAGGGGACAGTAAATTGCACAAGCTTTGGGACAAGAGGTTGTGAGAAGCCAGTCAGATTTCTGAAAGAAAAAAACGAACAAACCCCAGAACCGACAGAACGTTTAAATCCAAATATCAGCCTTTTGACCAGGTGTTTTTAAAGTTCACCACGCCACTGCAAGGTGATGTTTTTGCTATAGGAAAAGCAGCGTTTTGCCTCCTGCCATGGCAGGAGAACACTGCAAGTTCAGATGGCTGTAGCACTTCTCGCTGTCACCGAGGCTGGTAGCATGCGGCTTGGAGAGGGTGACAGTTTCCCCACTTGAGAACACGTCCCGAGAGGATGCGCATCCTCAGGAGCAAACCCGCTGCCGCCGGGCTCTTGCCGAGGCTGCCTTCAACGCCCAGGCAGCGCACGGCAGCCTCCAACGCCCAACTAAAACTTCTCGCTTCAGCCCCGAGTGCGCCCAAGTAAAACTTCAGCCCCGAGTGCCCCGCCGGCTCTCCTGCCCGGAGCGATGCTCCGAAACCCCCGCAGGGCGCCGGGGCGACGGGACAGGCACGGCGTCCTCCCTCCCGACCCGCCGAGCAGCCGCGCAGCCCCACCGCGGCACTCCGGGGCTCCCGTCCCAGCCTCCCCGCGGTACTTACGCGCGGTCGGGCGCGGGTTGCGCCCCCGGCGGCGGCGGCGGGCAGCGCAGGGCGGCTTGGCTGCANGGCCCCCGGGGCTCTCCGGAGGTCCTCAGTGGAGGTCCTCAGCGTGATGTTAGTGGTGAAGTTGGCTGCAAAGCCTGCAGGTGGCAAGGGGAAACTTTCCCTTGGTTGTCACTGGCTCTGCAGGCAGCTCCGTCCCCCGCGGTCCCCTCCCGGGGAGGCTGGGAGCAGAAGGGATGGGATGCTCTCCATTCCTACAAGTGCCACTTGGGCGGTGGTGTCGGTGGCACATACACAACTTGGCATCAGACTGCTGGCTAGGGAGGGGCTGAGAAGGTGGAGGTGCGGGCCCTGGAAATTCCCGTTTGTCTGGCTTTTAACTGTTTCGAGAGTTTGTGGCTGGGGGAAAACACATCCCAGTTCTCCTAATGGGGTAAATGCTTATTGTGCAGATACAGCAGCCTCATTAGTGGATGGGAATGGTTGGGATACAAATGTCCCTGTTAAATGCTCTCTTACGGTTCCACGCACCATTGCTGTATCGCTGATGAAGTATTATAATTTGCCTGCTGGGTGATCAAAAAGAGGCATTTCAGGGTGCGTGACTTTTTACTTTGTGATCAATTATACCCTTAGCGCAGGAGAAGTAATCATGTTCTCAGGACTACTTATCTTTATAAAGGTCCATTCATTTTGTAAGGGACTGTTTTCCATGTAACTATCATTATTGCTGTTGTTGTTATTATTATTTATTACTACAAATATAGCTTCTAGAAGCTGTAGTTGGAAATCAGGACCCTTTTTATGGTGAGTGATGGAGCAACCCACCAAAAAAGACAATTGCTCCCCGGAGTAGGATTTGCAAACTAAATATAAGGGAACGTCATCATCTTCAAGTGTATCCAGGAAAAAGTCAAAGAGTAAAGGAGGGAATGACCCAGCACCACATGGGTTTTGCCTGAAGTGATTCTTCCGATTGTAGCTTTAAAATCATGGAATCAAATAGTAAAGCCTTTTACAGATTATGGTGTTTAGGCAGGAATGAGGCGTGTGAGATATGTGGGGCCCAGGGCCATCCCCTGTATTCTTGTCGGGGGCTTGGAGGTGGAGATAGCAAGCGTTAAGCAACTCCTCCGGTCTGGTGTCAACAGCATGGCCTGTGCCCACCCGGGTTGGAAACTGGAACCAAATCTTGTGCAGGAGGGTAGGGCGGCAAAGCCCTGCTTTGTTGCCCCTTTGGAAAGAGCTACCATCCGCTCAACCTTCTTCCTTCAGCATCATCCACTCCACTTTAACTGATAGTGATAGCTTTTATTCTGACCTTGCAAAGGTTAGGAGGTGCACTCCATCACTTTATTCTGCTATGCCTGGCATGCCCTTTTTCTCCACCACTACAGAACGGTTATTCTGATGGATGGTCTACCTAATTCCAGCTAGCACGTGCCTTTATCGTGATCTGTCCTCCTCCCCTTACCTCCCCATCACCTTTGAAATCCAGAAAAGTGGTGAGGTTATGAAAGCGAGGGACCGACTGAACCATGCCAGCTGACAAATGTAGGATAACGCTGTGCCCTTGGGAGGACCTGCTCACGTGAAGTGCAGGTTCCTTGAGGCCTGTTCGTATGGTACTGCTGACCCCTTCCCAACACTTGGCTGCCGGTGTCATGACCAGTAGCAGGTGTCTGAGGTCCTGCAGCTTGGTTTCCTACGTGAGGAGAAATCAGTGAGGAAAAATCTGGGTATATTCTTGTGTTATTTACGTGTGCTTATACGTATTGTTTTGGCAAGGAGACAGCCGGAAGGCAAGCAACAAAGTGCCTTCTCAAGACTCCTCGTGCCAAGCTGCTGGCTCCCAAGGAGCAGTTCAGTTCCTGAATCGGCTGCATGCAGACTTTATGTCAGGAAGCAAACTCCCCGCTGCCAGATTGCTCATCTGTCCACAAAGCTGCCTCTACTCCCCAAATCAGGCAAAAGAGCGCATCTTTAAAAAAGAATTCATTAGACAGACCAGCTTGGAAGGGCATGGGGAGCAGCAGCACCGAGCGACACCTGCTGTCACTCTTTGCCTGGCAAAGAGTCTTGCCCGCGTTATCTGCAGCATTTGGCGGTTTGCAGAATTTTGCTGATGCTCAGATGCCTTCGAGGATATTATTAATGAGGGTATTAGAGCAGTGTGTGGTGTCTGGGGACTTGACTGCTCTTCTCAGTGCAGCAGCTGCTGGGAGCGCTGGAGCGGTGGCAATGCTGTGCCTGTACCACGCACCAGCGGCTGGTCATGTCACTCCTGGGGACCGAGATGCGTGCTGCAGTTGTCCTACCGCAGCCGGCTGGCTTGAAGCTGGTTTGGGTATGGGCTGCAGCCACATCTTTGCCGACATACCGCAGGCTGGATGGGCATTTCTCTTTCCTTACCTCCAGTCTTTTGTCCTCAAAGCGAAGTGCCAGTGGCTGTGAGGTGTTTTGTGACTTAGGGCTCACTGAGGGCTAGGTTTGTGCTGATGACCAGGTCTACCAGATCTCTGAGACTTCCCCCTTTCAGCAAGTTCATCAGAGGACAGGAGAGGATCACAATTAACCACGTAATTATGAATCAGGTTTTTATTTATGCATCTGTATGCTCATGTGTGTACAGAGTATATATCTTGGCAACTAACTGGATAGAACATTTAATAGTCTGTAACAATCATACATCTGTTGCACTCGATGATCTTAAAGGTCCCTTCCAACCAAGATGATTCTATGATTCTATCCTTAATTGCATTCAGCCCATTGATGTGCATTCAGCCCACTAATTCACCTGAGTTGTCACAGGGAATCCTGTACAGGTTGTAGGCAAAATCAAATTTACCCCCCTGAAAGTGTATCTATCCCTGAAACTCCCTCCCTGGAAACTATCCTTGAGAGATGTTAGCCATATATATAAAATGGTTTGGATGCCCTTTTATTTTTAACATACGTGAATTAGAATTTTGAACATCCAATTTTGAGTTAATATCTATCCAAAATGAAGTCGTAATTATGCATATGTATAGGCGTATATGCACATGCTCTTTAGCTAAATTCACATATGCAGGAGTAACAGCAATTCATATATGGAGGAGCCTTATATGGCTCTGTAACTACAGATACAAATATTTTTACACCTCCATTCACACATGGCTATATAATCATAATGAATGTCACTACATATATTTTACAGTTCAGGGAACCATCTTTGTTCTGGCAGTACTTAAGCAGGAGCTTAACTCTGCTGTGCTGAAGTTTGACTGAAGTCACCGGGAATTACAGATATGCCTGATGTTATTCTCCTGCATATGCGGTGTTTGTTTTACACGTGTTGGAGCGCTTTCCCGAATCCTTGCCTCAAGGCCGCTGTGCAGAAGCATACGTGAGCCCTTCCGCAGGCAGAAATGGCCGCAGTGATAACAGCCGCCAGGGCTGCAGCTGCAGGGTGTAGGTTTGCTCTGTGGGGCCGGAAAATGTCAACAGGAAAGCCCCCGTGGTCCTTTACTCCGGGAGATCTCCCGCTGCCCTGAGACGTGGGGCCTGAGGGAGCAAGGGCTGAGAGGTTTGGCCCAGAGGAGCCGGTAGGAGGTTCCTCACTCGGACATCTAATGGCAGGGCTGGAACCTGTCGGCCCACTTCGCTCTGGAGCAACCCATGGCTTGCACTTGTGGTAGACCTGGTTTAGGCCAATTATTCTAATTTACTATCTTCCCCTCTCTTTCTCCATTTGTTAACCTTAACATGCCTTTTTACAGTTCCTCGGAGAAGTAGTGCCAGTGGAATACTCATATGTAGAAAAAACTGCTTTTGAGATACAGAACACAGCTAATTACGGCGTTACAATTAGCTGAATGCCCTTAACAGAGTCCGAGGGGGGAAATCATAGTGCGGCATCTGCTATACCATATGCTTTTCCAGTTTCCAGAAGATAACAGTGGGCAAGTACGCTGCCATAGATTGTGCTTTCTGCCTGAAGAGCAGAGCAGCGCACAGATGCTCCGGTATTTCTTCCACCCGAACTCCGTTCGAAATGTCGGATGCTGCATACATCTGTCGGGATAAATTAGGCTTTCTTGGCTTCAGACCCCTTTGTGCAGGCAGCCTTACAATGACGCCATGGTAATTCATGTCCCGTTGGTCCTGAGTGCGTACTCCATCCTGAGGGTGGGTGTTGTACTGAGAAGGGTGTAGAGGTAACAGGCAGTATGGCATCACACGAGCTTGTGCTCGGCTCTGAGGTGCTTCTCATTGCTCACTGAATTACCTTATAAAACAGAAAAACTGCTTCTTTCTGCATTTTCTGCATGTTTGGTTTTTTTTTCTTTTTCTTTTTTTTTTTTTAATTAACTGTGGTATTGGGAAGCCGAAGCGTTCTTCTGTGGACTGTTTAGTGAACTAAACCTAAACCGGCTTGTTATTTTCTATCCTGTAGATTAATGTTGCCTCGCCCAAAACATCCCAGCATAGTTGTTGTAGTCCTGCTAATATACTGCTCAACGTCTTGAACCGTGGTAATTAGAGCTGAATTAGAGCTGACAATCACCGAGCCAGCTTAGTCAAATACTGCTTCAAATTTAATACAAACCTTCTGCTCCTTTCTATTACTTTATTTTTTTAGTCACATTTTTAACATTTCACTTTCTTTTGCCTTAACCAGGCCCAGAACTCCAAAAAGAAATGTTTTGTAAAGACATTCTTAAAAAAATATGTCACTATAGTCACAAAGCAGCGAGTAGTAACTAACTTTGGACTACATCCATCCTCCTAAGTACTGATTAATAGGAGAGTTTGTTTACAGAAAGCGGTCTCTATTATTTAGCCAATTACTTAATTATCAATTTGCTCTTCCCAGTTCGTTTGGCAGTCTTGCGCTATGATCTGTGGGCAGCTCCTGGCAAAAGAAAAGAAATTATTACTAAACTTTCGGGCAGGGCTTTGGTCAGGGCATATAAACCTGTGATTTACCTCCAGTAGAGCCTGGAGGAAGGATGCTGAGAGAGAAAGAAGCCCGTGGCTCCTCCATAAGCAGCTGGAAAAGAGTCTGGCTCTGGTGGGGTGTTTGTGCGAGTGTGGCTCTGCCCCAGCCCTTTATTCTGCATCCTTTCAACAGAGCGCTAGAGCTGGCGGTTCTTCATGAATGGGATGCCATACAGTTGGTGCACACGTCTTTATGGATTAGGGGACTGAGACCATACAGAATCACAGCATGGTTCGGGTTGGAAGGGACCTTAAAGATCACCTAGTTCCAACCCCCCTGCCCTGGGCAGGGACACCTCCCACTAGACCAGGTTGCTCAAAGCCCCATCCAGCCTGGCCTTGAACACTTCCAGGGATGGGGCATTGACAACTTCCCTGGGCAAACTGTTCCAGTGCCTCACCACCCTCACAGTAAAGAATTTCTTCCTGATATCCAATCTAAATCTACCCTCTTTCAGTTTAAAACCATTACCCCGTGTCCTATCATTACACCCCCTGATAAAGAGTCCCTCCCCATCTCTCCTGTAGGCCCCCTTTAGGTACTGGAAGGCTGCTGTAAGTTCTCCCTGGAGCCTTCTCTTCTCTAGGCTGAACAACCCCAACTCTCTCAGCCTGTGGCACATCTTGTGTTACACATCCTTATGTGGAGGCTGTGAGTGCAATGGGGAGTTAAGCTGGGGGTCTTAGCGGTAGGACCAGAGCTGCCCTGGAGGGTTAAAGTAAATTAGGGGAGTCAAGAGAGTGGGAATTTTTCTCACTTGGGCCATAGTATTTGTTCTCTGACAGGCATCAGCTAAGTCTTACTTGTTTATACACTTGCAGGTGTTAAACGAGATTTTGGTTAAATGAGGCAGGTGGGGTTCCTTGTTTGCAAGAACATCTGAGTGCCTGGAAGAGGCACTGAGCTGAAAAGACAGGCTGGGAATTTATACATGTATGCATTATACTGCAAAAGCCTAAAGGCTGGATAAGGTTTGAAGTAGAGGATGAGTTGTAAGCTTTATTCACTAGGTGACAAAACCCTTGGTCTTTGATCCGGTAATCCATATGTCAGTTGGCTCGTAAATCCAATAATTAAGTACAGTGTAGTTTTTCAGTCCCTCTTCTGCAGACTTTCTTTCCCATTCTTATTTGTCTTTTGTCTGTTGTCTCAAAATGTCAAGAAAGGGTGGTACAGCCATTCGCAGTCAGGTCTGAGCCTGATTCCTCTGTCACTTTTAGCATGTATTATGCACTGATTTAGAAACTATTTTAAAATACATTAAAGCCATCATGAGAAATGAAGGAAGCCCTGCACTTCTGAGCGCGTGTTTGATGCCTACCTCGTTGAACGCAGGAAGAAGGGATTATTAAAGACATAAAAGCTGTCTCTTTATCAGGAGCTTAAAAACACTCCAAGGGAAACAAAATCTGTTGTACTCTGCTGCTGTAATTTAAGAGCCAAATTCTGCTCTCGTTTATAACAGCATAAATTTGAATTTGATTGAACTCTGGATTAACATTGCTGCAAATGAGATCAAAATGTGACTTCAGAAGTTCATAAGGTAAGAAGCAGTTTTGCACCTGACCTTGTTCCTTTTATCTGTGTGTATACTCTTACTGACTCTGTGCTTTGGCACATCACCCTGGAAAAAACAGTATCTATGGCACATTTGATCTCTTTTTAATGGTTCTAGTCAGAACAGATATTTTTGATTCTAACGCTAGATGTGGCCAGATTGGTAAAATTCCGCTGGGGTTTCTACACTTTGCCATTCCCATGATATGTGAATACCGCATGAAAAATAATGGCACGGTGCCTAGATCCTGAGATTTTGGTTCAAGCGTTTCGTGGACTTTCAGGTTCAAAAGGGCTGCAGTTACATCCAGTTTCACTTGCTACATAGTGCAGGCGAACTTGTGTGATTCTGACAATGCAGAGATGGATAGGAGAGAGTCTAAAAAGACTGCAGTAATTTCAATAATTAAATATTGGTTTAATAGTTAATACAAGATCATTCTATAAAAACGATAGCACACACACTGCTGATACAAAAGTCAGAATTGCCCATAATATATTGATTAAAAAACTACTATTTTTTGATAAACATTACAGAGCAGGTTGGAAAGCAGTTAATACATCTTTTCCTGGGAGTTCCTTAATGTAGAAGAAGAGATAAGCAAATATATGTAGAATTATAAGGGAAAATGATTCCAAATCTTAGTGTTCATTTCATAAAGGAATAGTGTTAGCCATCCTCAGCTTGTTCACTTTCTTACCTCTTCCACTGACATCTAGTAGGGTTACATTATTTCAAGGTCAGCATTTCCAAGGGTGATTCTCTCCAAGGGTGCAGGACGTTGTGTAATTGGCCATTGGTCAGAAAATGCTTTAACACTGATAAAGCGTGTCGGAATGTTTTCTGCTTGTCCTTATACGACTTACAAAATGTACAGCTTGCTTTCCCCCAACTCAACGTCAAATTAATGGGGTTTGTCAGCTGTTTAGGTAACGAGCTAGAGCAGACATTATGTTTTTGGAGGAGATGCATACATTGCGATGCCAAAATCCAGAAAGACGAATGTTTTAAACTATCTTGACAACCAGACTATCTCCCTGAATATACAGTGCCTAGTAGCCTTAAAGAAAGATTATTTTGTAAAACCTTTTAATGATCACTGGCAGAAATACAGGAAAAATGAAAGACATTTTGATTTACATCAACATGAAGTGAGATTGGAATCAAGTTCCAAATGGCAGGCACTGTCAGTTTATTTGTGATTAACCTCATACCTCTCTTCCCCC
>VWZL01004255.1:723775-755936 GCA_013396915.1 Stercorarius parasiticus | reverse complement strand
TTTTTTTTTTTTCCTTTTTCAGTAGTGCTTCACTGGTGTGGATAAGGAGTTGTTAGTGGTTTAGCGTAATGCTTAGGAACAGGCCCAGGAGAGGTGACTGACCCTAATTCTTCCATGTCTTGCCCAGGTTCAGCTGTAATGTGTTTTTGCAAAAGCCAATAGTTATCACCTGAGGTTGAAGAGCTGGGAGCCAATACCAAACTTCCCTGCCTGGCTTTTAGTTATCCAACCACTGCAGCAGCATCCAAAGTTTGGTCTCTAAGGTTCTTGTAAAGCTCATGGAAGGAATTAGACACCTCCAAAAAAGCGACCCCACATTACACAAACTGTATAAAGAGCCATCCAGAGCAAGCCAGGGAGCTCTGGGCAGAGGCATGAACGTGAAGCCCAGCTCACACCAGGGCGGGGGCTGCTGGAGGCAAACAGCTGCATCCATTTAGGATCCAGAGCTGCAAACCCCTACATCTGTCATTTGGGAAGAAGAAACCCTTGCAGGCTCGTTGTCTTTTTTTTAAAGAGTTTCCACAGGTGGAAGAAGTGCTGCTGCCTATAAGGGGAAGGCAGCCTGGGTTTGGCCCCTTTCCTGCTTTAAGGGGATTTGGATTTGTGCCTGTCACGTGAGTGGTGCCTGTAAGCTGCTGCCTTGCAGAAAGGAAGGTAAGAGGTAATTTTTCTTCTGTGGTTCAGGCAGCTGTAACTTCTGGCTGCTTTTATTTTTCTCTGTAATTTCTCCCTCAGATCAGCTGAGGAGTCTTTGCTGATGTGGTGTTATCGCTGTTCCCTGCATTTATTTTTGTTAACATCCTTCTAAGATGTGTATTCAGCTGGTTGTGTCTGGAACAATTCTCTGCCAGTTTTTTTGTATGTCTGAAATGGGGATTCCAGATGTTTATTGATTTAAGGATGAAAAAAGCTTCCACTTAAACCCTTGCATTATCTTCTCCAGCTGACTTTAGTGTTTCCTTTAGTTTCTCAGAGTTTGCTTGCTTGGAAGTCAGAACTTCTGGTATGAACCTTCTTTCCTTCCTCTTGCTTAGCACCAAATGAGAGCTTGAGCCCTTGCTCCAGGGCTATGTTCTGTGTGAATGGCCCTTACATAATTGCCTCCCCTAATTAGCAAGGAGATGGTGTGCCAGGTAGGTGCTGCATGCACATCCAAAAGGTTTTGACTCTCAACCCCATGAAAGGCGATGTCAGAACTTTCCTGGTACAAGCTTGCCATAGTTACAGCTCCTTAATTAGGTTTTTACTGCCATTGTTGCTATTCCCAAAAGACTTGCATTTACTATGTATCTGTTAGAAAGCCGGGACGAACTGCTTGGCGTTGGCGTTTGGAGTGGGTGGTGGCAAGTGCTGGGCTGGGAGGGTGGTGGGTGCCACTAGAGGGTGCTTGGGCTGTGGGAGTNCCCCCCCCCCCCCCCCCCCGACTCCCAGGCACAGCAGATGCCACACCGTCACAAGGCACTTGACTACTTATTTTCTCATCAGGCTACGCTCCTACTTGTTCTTCCACTAAGCTTAGCCTACTGTGCATGAAAGTTCTTTCAGGCTTACCAAGGGCTAGAATCTTCTTTGCATACCACCCAAAAGAGGATAAAAGTGAGTCCTTGGGTAATGGCTCACGTCATCAAAGCCCACTGAAGTGGGGAAGGGCCCCAGATGACATCTTGGCGCAGCGTTTCTGATTACTTATTTGTTTGGATTGGGACTGATTGTCTACTTTTATATATTCATTTGGGATGTCCCACTGACCTTCATGATATCTCTGTTCCCATGTACAGCCTCAGTTGCTCCTTCTCTGATGTGCCCCAGATCCTCTCCCTTGGCTTCCTCTGAGTGTAAGAAGTTACTGTTCCCGCCGCAAAGGCAACCCTTGCATTTGTGCTAGCAAAGCTTGCCTTTTCACCCTTCAGCTTGGTCCAGTCCCATTGCTTCTCCCCTGGCCCTGCCAGCCCAAGATGCCCAGAAGAACAGGTCTCAGGCCAGTGGGGCTCTCCCAGTATGCTCACTGCCCGGCCAACTGCAAGCAGGCACTGCTACCCTGCGTCCCTTGTATCCATAGGTGTTTTTCTCACTATTTCCAGTCCCTACACAGCCTATTCTCTTACTCCTTTCAGTACTAACTTCCTCTGCTCACCTACCTTCCTCTACCTTCGCACTCAAGTTCAACAAACCAAAGGTAACACCAGCTGTAGGTCTGGTGCAGTCCTGCCGTGCCTCTTGCTGGCTCACCCTTGCATGGAGAAGTGTGTGTGGGTGTGAAGGGGAACTGGAAAGATCTCTGGCTTGGCCAGCCAGCAGCTTCTGCATGCCTGGATCACACAGCAAGTACCCTTTGGCTCAGCTCTCCTGTCTCCACCTTGTTCCTTTTGGCTCAGAATAAGTGTTGGACTGTACAAATGGCTGCCAGAGAGGAGAGTGATTTCCAGATAAAAAAATAAAGCAAAAGAATGTGAATGAGAGAAATATCAGAAATTACATGGAGCTTTCCCTACTTTCCTTTTTCTCCTCACTTTCTCAGCTGTGTTATGCCCCTTGCCGAGGTCAGACTGGCCAGAAGATCCTAATCTTTCTTTGCTGTCATGAGGGAGTGTCTTGGTGTGGTTGCTGGATGTGGGACCAAGCGATATCAGTGTGGGATGATGGTTGCTTTAAGCCTACACTTTGGCTGCTTTGGGTTAAAATGAACAGGAACGGGGTGCACTTCTTGTGAGTTCATACGTAATTGCTGCAGCCCCGCAGATGAAATTCATTCAACGTATCTTTTGTCTGTGAAAAATGTAGAGGTCAAGATAGTCCCTTTCCACACCTTTCCTCATTATTTTTGAGTTGCATATTGTCTAGATGAGTAACTGAGAAAGTGGTGGTGGGGGGAGGGGTGAAAAGTCTCTTTAAAAAAAAAAGTGTAATGCTTTGATCTTTATTTGATTGATAAATAATAAAATAAATAATTGATTGACCAAATCCTAAAAGAAGGAGAAAACATTCCATACTCCTTATGTATCCATGAGCCCTTTGTACAGATTTGTATTCTGATAAAGTGAGTAAGGGGCTCAAAATGAAAATAAATGTGAATATTTTAATTTGTGATGAATAGAAACTAAAGGAAAGAGAGTGATTTCGATTCTAAACTATTTAAATTTATGAGTATTTGCTAAGAGAGGTGTACTGTAACAACAAGAAGTGATTGCCTTTTTTATTTATCCCTGATGTCTGGGACATCTTTCATTTATTGAAATTGCACAGATATGAGCAATCTCATGAAAACCAAGTTAAGCATGCTTATAGGACTGAAGTTATATGTGTGTATTAATCTATTGAGTTTAAAGGGACGAATGGTACAAGTACAGCTTCTTGCGTGTCTGTGGATCTATGGAGTAACAGCTCCTGTCTTGCAGAGGTCTGCTAAAGAAGTAAATATTTGCTGAAACTCCTGCACAAGATGGGTGTATCTCTCATCTTCCATCCCTTGCTTCTCCACAGACAAAGCAGTCAAATACAACTTTTATAACCCTGTCCATTTCTCTAAACTCAGTTATTCCAAGTTCGCATAGCGGTGGCAGGGTGGAACTTGTCCCAGGGGGTAGATTTTACTTCAGTATAATAACTGATGCAATTTAGATGTGCAAAAGAAATCCGTTTGAATTATGAGTGTTCAAGGAAACTTCCTTTTGAGCAGTTACTTTTTCAGAGAGCACTGGTTTAATCAATGGGCTTGGTGCCAACCCACATCTAACCAGGTTGTCCTCATGCCAAAGACATGCCAAAGTCGAGGCAGATGGCTTGTGAGAAATGGCTTGCAGGCTTGGGAATGGAAAAGAACAGCAGGACGTTTTCACTGGTTTGGAAAGGCTCAGTCTTGTTCCAGAAATTGTGTTTCAGAAGAGAAGCACAAGCTGCTTTGGGGGAGGAAGACAGGTCTTGGGCTTTCCAGTCTACTCTGCCTAATGCCTTGAGATGTCATGGGGGAGCTGCACCTCAACACAGGGAACACGAAAGTGTTATTATTTTGCTTGTTCCACATACCAAAGGTGTAAGGGGAAGACCCCTCTGTCATCTCTCAAATTCACGTAGTGTGGACCTAACCTGGTCCATTTCCCAAAGGGCCATTTCATGCAAGAGCATCATTAGCGTAGATGACAAGTAATTACAAATGGCAGTATGGTCAAATCTGTGGGCTGACTGGAGGATGTAACTCCTTCTATGTCCAGTCATGGTTCGACTGTGGTGCATGCTGAGAGGCACCTGAAAAATTGCCAAGAATAGTTCATTCTCACTGAAATCAACAGCACTTGGTTGCCCAAGATACAGGTTTATCTGAAATGGAAGAATTTTTTGAAGTCCCGTGACAGTTACAGTATATCCAAATGGAAATAGGGTCTAAATTCAATACCTACTTTCCTCTGTCCTTTCTCTGCTCATCAACAGTAAACTTGTACAAGAAGATACAAACTCTGTGGCTTGGGGCCAGTGTTTAGGTATGTTTAGCTTTTCAAAGCGTGAGAAATGCTCAGGGCAGAAATGTGAAGGCCTTGCATAAAATACGAATAACTGACTTCTAATAACTTGCACTATTCACTGTCTCTGAATTATATTTGTGATCCTGTTGCCTTTCAAATCGGCAGTCACGGGACTGACAGTAAGGATCCCATTTCCATAGTTAGAACAGCAAGGTGTTCCCAAAAACAGGTCTTCCAAATGTGGATCTACCCTTTCCACAATGCTAGTGGGATAAATCAAACATCACCAGTGCCTAAATAGATGGAAAAACAATAGCAAACTTTTACATAGTGCTTTTATGTTAATACTTCTAGTACTTTCCAGTCCTTAGAGCATCCTTATTTGTACGATAGTGTTATTGAAAATTAAGAGCTGATACATCTAGAAGCCAAGTCGCTCATCAAAGGCACACGGGGAATTCAAGTTATGATGCTTTAATCACTGGCCCCTACCTTCTTTTACAGAGGTAAATAGCGATTTCTGGGTGAGCTGGTACTTTGGATGCTCAGCTCTCCAGCTGTGGGCCCAGATCTCATGCGACAAGGAACATGTCAACTGCTGAATCTGCTGCAGTCCGTTCAAGTCTTCAGACTTGATTCATCTGGTTCTCACGTTCTCAGTTTCCCCAGTTTGCTTTTTGGATTAAGAACCTGGTGTTTAGATAATCTCTAATAATTTCGTGCCCAGTAGGCCACATCCTTAAATCCCTACTCAACAACATTGGTGTTTGTGTTTTTGCACGGGCAAAGCATCCGCTGACGCAAAGGAAACACGTGCCCAAATAAGTTTAAAGGAGTGGCCAACTCTGAGTATTTGTCTGCGGTAGTAATTTCTTGCAAACTGTTTTCTGTCTGTTCATCTGCTTGTTCTATAGCAGCAAAATGAATAACTGTAAGGAATAATTCTGCGCCTCAGCATCCTCAGCTCTCTTGAGTCTCCTTCGCGCTTTCAACTGAAATACTTTGGAGCTAAGATGTGAGATCACGCTTATATGCTATGCTGTAGTGTTACTACTCTTGCAGTAAGAAAAACTTAGTACGCTGATCTTGTAAGACAACATTTATGATGTATCTAAATTTAAATACATCTAAAGCCATTCTAAATTTTGCTAAGGGAGAAATCATGATTTCTTGTGTCTCCTTGACTTTATTTTTTTCTCTTTTGCCTTTAGATCTAGTCATAATACAAAACTTGCAAATGAAGGCAAGAGTTTAACAGTTTTGTCTTTTTAGATATTTTTGCATAGAGACCCCACACTGTAACATACCTTAATTAATGGAGAGCAAGAAAGGAGTGCATAAACTCCCAGTGAATATTGTCTTAGCAAATTAAATCTGATTTAATGCTTAAAGCCAAAGAAATATTTACATAGCTAATGAAACCGATTAACTTGGAATTAATTTGCAATGTTTAGTCATACAGCTTAGAACTAAAGTGATGTTAGTAATGTGTTGATTATTATTAGTACTCAAGATAATCAGGCTTGCTAGATGATTAAATGTAAATACATAGTAAAAAATTGGTTCAGGTTAATAAACAATTTCAAATAGCAAAATGCCCCATGATGATAAAGTGAAATCAAGGAGTGTTAATTGTACAAGTACAAGCTAAGCAGTGTGGGGAAAGCACAAGTTCCCTCTTGTCTGCTGAAAGATGGTGAAAAGCCGCTTCTTTTTAACTTCCTTTTGATTTGCTAATGATTTCTTTGTGATCTGTGTTACACTTGTGCCTGGGAACAGTCAGTATGGGCCATGGACCCGGTGTTCCCAGGTGCCATACAAACAGATCTTGGTGAGCTCACGGAAGTGTGGCTGGGAACTAATAGGTAGAAGCATCGTTGGGCACAGATCGGGACACTGTTTGTGGGTCAATGCCTTTGTGCACAGACAGCAGGGACCTTGGTTCACCAGCAGCTCAACTGTACCTGCGACTGGTTGGTTTTTTGTTTGTTTGTTTTATTATTTTTTTATTTCTGCAAGCCTTGAAGCAGCTTTGGGTGAGGGTTGTGAAGATGACCATGTAGTGACATTTGGAGACGTGTAGGAAACTCCCCTTTGAGATAGGGTCTCTATTGGAGAAAACGTGAAAGTGCTTGCTTAAAAATGAAGTGGTCACAGTGCTAAGAGCTGGTGTCACTCACCTATAAGGATGCAGAGCTTGCTGGCCAGTAACCTAAAAGAGGCAGTAGATGAATAACCTTGGCATAGAAAACAAAGGGCCTGGAAAGCAAAGACAAGTAGTCAGTGACAGGCTAGAGAGGCATCTAATGAAGTACCTGTTATCTTGTTGTCAGGAGGCTCAGCCTCTAGAGCAACTGAGGCCAGCTAAGGAATTATCTGTTACACCATTTTTGGGGGGTTTCATGGGATTTCTCCAAAGTTTGGAGACGCTGCAGCTCTGTGGTGGGCATTCAGGGGCTCAGCCAGCGCATCCTGCCGGATGGTGCTGGGGACGGTGGGGCACAGCTACCTGTCCTGGTGCAGTCTGGGGACCCCCTGAGCCACATGTACCCTTCTGCCCTGGTCCAGCAGGCTGGCCCGTGTCCATGGGCATGGGAGCAAAGGCGGAAGAGAGAATCTGGCCCTTAGGTTTCTGGGTGTCTGAGTTTAACTTCAACCTGTAAATCTGTGGTGTTTTTTTTTTTTTTAAATCTCCAAATGAATAGGTTTCAGGGCATGTAGAAAGGGTAAAATTCTGGATGTAAATCTGATATTTAGCTTCTTACTTTATAGTGTTGTTTATTGCATAAAATTGCCTATTTAAACAGGGTTTATTTTTTCTGATTTGAATTTTCGTAGTGTGAGAGTCAGATCAGAGTTGACTAGACAGTTTCTTCACTCAGTTACACTACTGTAAATACCAATTAAATGAATGTACAAATTTGTTTTCATACAGCCGTGAGTAGAATTTGACCCAGAGAATCATCATTGACTCCACATTGGCACGCTCTTATGTTTTGTCTATGAATTAGGAAAAGAAGTATAAATCAAATCAACTTTTTATCCGTCAAAAAGAGGCCTGGGATTGTGTTGTCTGAAGCCTTGTAAGTAAGAGTCGCTTTTCTGTGTGGGTTTTCTCAGCCTGTTTCTCAGGATGGAAGGTCCACAGAGCTTATAAACAAGAAAGACAACATTGGATGACGGCAGATCTCCTCCTCTGGGACCGACAAAGATGCTAGCTTTGGCCAGCTGACTGTCGTGGCCAATGTGCTGGAGTCTACAGCTGGTCAGACAGTGTAAAAGATCATGTGAACTTTCTTCATCCACTTCACTGTGAAGCCCATAGTAAGCTTTACCTATGTGACCAAAGAAAAAACAACAGTCATATGACTTTTTTTTTTTTTCAGAAGGTGAGGTGGAAACCTGCAGAAGAGGGGTATCAACAAGAATGAGATGATGCAGACACAGTAGTCATTTGCACTCTCCATGTTTTTCTGCTCTAAGCTATTTGCTTCGTGTACCATTACATCTCCTCATTGTGTCTCCCTAATGCTTTAGTGGTTGGGTCTCATCTCTCCATGACTCTTGCCTTCCCGCTGTCAGAAGATGTGTGCAGTGTGCATGCCTTTTTCTTCTGTTCTCTCCTCCCTTCATATCACTAGATTTTGGTTCAGATCATTTTGACTTAATTCCCTCCTTTGACTCCTTAACACAGAGTTTTGCAATGCCTGCGGGTTATAATCCTATCTCTGTTATGGCTGGTAAAGTCTCTTGATAGCCACAAGAAGGCGGCTAAATTTAACTAAACTCTGAGCAGTCATTCTTGCACAATACTGCAGCACTCTGGTGCTTCTGATCTGTTGGGAGCCCTTCCCTATAGGATGGCATCCCTATTTCCCTGAAATTCAGTGGGACCCATGGCTACCAGTAGGCAAGCAGTTTAAACGTGGGTTTTCTAGACTCAACAGTAGTGCTACGCAGCTCTATCATCTCTGTAACTTAGCAGATGCCCTGGTCCCTTCTGTATCGTATAGATACGCTTCTTGCTCCGTATATCATCCTTTAGAGGTGACAGCGTGATCTTCCTAGATAATGTGAATGCCTTCATGGGATGTTTCAGGGTGATGTTTGCTGCGTTTTTTTTTATGTAAGTGAAGAGTGACTTGTAGCTGAATAAGGAGGAGGCGGTGCATCCTGGTGTGAAGGCAGATGACCCAGATTGCTTGGGCATGTCGCGTGGCTCTGCCAGATGCTTTGGTGTGGTCGTCTTTGAATCTGTTGCCTGAATTCTTCCTCTTCGTCAAATGAGAGTTATATCTCTTCCTTTGTACCATCGGCTTCAGGATTTGTATGTTCTATTTTTTTTTAAAGTAGCTACTGCAATGACACCCCTGGCCTCTGCTTGGATATTCTAGGTCCTGCTGTAATAATATAATGTGACTTTTGTACATCATGTCAGAAGTCCCACCAGCTTCCCTATGTCCAGGGGCTTTGCCAAGTGCTATGGGGAGGCCCGGGGGGAAGGGTGTACCCTGGAGGGTACCACGTGGGGTGTAACACCCCTCTTGCAATGGCAGCCTGTGGAAGGATATCGTATTTGTAATGTTGTGCAAATGCAATCACAATATATAACCCATAAAACACACATAATTAGCTCCCAAGGGATACTCAAGTTTTACTTGTTTCAGTAAAAATCAAGAGGAACCATAATGAAATCTGTTTAATTCAGGGCAGAATCGAGCCCGCTGCTAGGTTCAAGATGTTGTCGTATTCGGGATAACTCTATATACTGATAATGTTATTGCAAAGAACCCCCTCCTTTGCTTCTGTTACTGCCTAAAAGATCTACCCTTACACTGTGTTTAATGCAAGAGAACAATTATTTATAACATGAGTTTCCTGCTTATAATGTAATAGTATTCTTGGTCAGCATCTCTTGATGTTTTACAACCAAACTGTAAGTCCATTTAAATGACTTATTATACCACAGCCTGGGTAGTAAGCACAGGTGAACAGGTTCTCTGGGAAGATTTAAACTGGAAGGACAGTCACTGTAAAGTCTAACAGAAATTCATTGCACTTCACAGATGGAACAGATGGGAAAAAAAAAAGTCCATAATTACAAACAGCAGAGAAAGAAAATCCTAAATTATCAAGATGCAATGGAATCCTGTTGCAGGGTGCCATGCAAATGTCTTGGGAAAAACTTTAATGGATTCTTTGAAAGAATAGATGAAAACTGAGTTTGGTAACCAGCTATTTTAAAAAGCTTCCCGGACTACCTGTCCCCAGCGGGCCAGTTTAGGAAGCTGTTGTGGTTACATTTGTGAGGACAGTGAATGGGAACTGACTGAAATGACATTTGTGGGGCCAAAACCTGACACAGATCTGCAGACTGAGGAGTTCTGATAGTCCCAAGCAGTTAAAAATCATGTGAAGCTTTCCTGCAAATCTCACCCCACTATGAAAAGGAGTAAATGTCATGATTTTTTTAATTTGTTTTCTATTCTTTAGCTTTTAGGATTTGCTTTCTCCCTGTTCTCCCAACTCCTCTCTGTGACCATGAGGACTGGAGGCTTAGTTTGTAAATGGAGAGTTGAAATACACATCAGCTATTGAAAGATTTGCCGTTTAGTCAATCATGATGACAATGCTAAATTAAAAAAGAACAAAAAAAACCCCAAACCCCGGTTACTGGCATCAAGCATGGACCAGGAAATTTAACACAAGTGGTACTTTTCAGAGCTCTGATATGCCAACAAAGTACAGAAAAGCAGGGCAGAGCCAGCAGAGAGGCTCGGCGCTGGAGGGAAGGAGCATCTGTGAAATGGCTGTCAAACCCTCAAGTTTTCAGAAGAAATTTTTGGAAGTCTGGAGAGTGTTACAGTCAGTAAAGCTTTGCCAGTTAATGCTGGCTCGAGTTCTCAGTTGTAGTCCTTAATTAGGAGCCCTTTTGCTTAATGAGGAGCTCTTCTTACAGACTGACTGAACTGCAGCAGTGAACTTGCTCTTGGTGCAGGTTTATTGTGGCAGCCAGGAGTAACTTGCCACAGTCAATGAAGTTGGTGTCTAAAATCAGTCCCGTATCTGACTCGGAGCTGTTGGCTTCATCCTTTGGTTTTGTTGCAAGCCAGATTTTGAGGGGCAGGAAAATGGAACAACATACTTAACATAATAAGTTTGGGGTTTTTTTTAAATAAAATCTCTTTGTCTTTATTCCTGAAGAATTTATGTTTTTACTAATTTGCCTATTAAGCAAATTTGCCTATTGGGGTGTGAAGCCACCCCAATAGTGTTGTTCTTGCAGGGAATTGCAATAGATGTATTACGTTTGAAGGAGAAACTTTGCTTCACAGGCAGAATTTAACAGTTACCTTCCAGCTTTGATTTTGCTCAGGGAACATAGGGACTGAAATGCCACCTGCTATCAGTTTTCCCTCATCCTTTCTACAAGCCCACATTGAGTCCTTCCTTTGTAAAGGCTTGTCTCTAACTTTTTAACTGCTTATGTAGGGAGGAAATGAGAGGCTGAAATCTTTTCGTGCTTTGTGACCCCATCACTTGCCTAAAAAGAAAGAAAAATGGTTTGGTGTCTCTCTTTCATCCTTCTTCTTGCAATACCCAGACAATAGATGGGCATGTTTTGTTGGATTCTGGATGGATTTTACCCACTGTGAAAATGTATATAATGCTCAAAGAGATCACGTAAACAACTGTACTGACACTGGTGTTAAATGGTGCCTGAATTCTAGCTGTCAGCTGGTTGGGTATTGATTCTTTTTTTTGTGTAAAGAAACAGAAGGCTCTTTCCAAAACCTGCCCGTCAGTTGCTTATAGCGCACGGTTCCCTCTGTTGCAGGGGTTGTTATGTGGACATCCATTGCGCGTGCCACATAGGAATTCAGACTAGATATCCCTGTTGTATTTGTTTTCCCTATTTACATGAAGGTATATGACTGATCCTGTGTTTGGAGTGAATTGTTTTACATGGATGCTATGAGTGGGGGCTCGCCCTCACCCATCTGTGCACCAGAACAGATCAGAGGTGGCCTTTATATTAGCTAGTGGCATACCTGCGCTCAGAAAACAAGGCAAAAAAAAAAATAAATAGAATGGCAACAACTTGGAAGCAGAAATGTTAGTAGCTGTAATTTTACTCCCTGGTTTGCTCTTGGCTATTTGGCACATCTGCAGCTTTCTTGCAAGTCAAGTGTATTATCAAAATGGGGACAGGCAGAGGTGTACCTTAAAACTGGGCTCCTTCTACCCAAGTCATAAAAGACCTCCTAAGAAATGTAGCTGTAGTTCTCAGTAACGTCTGTTTATGTTGTTGTTTATGCAGAGAGATCTTTGACATGACTGACAGTTTAAATCTGTGTTTGCGTGATACGTGGAAAAAAAAGGCCGTGAGCACAGAATAGGTGATGATAAATGATAATTAAAAATTGCGATCTATAGAGATTTGTAGTTTTCAGTTAAAATCAATTGGATTTTCATTTTGGATCTTTATTATTCATAATGAAATAGGTAGATTTATGGCCTCACTAAAGATCCATATACCAATAATGAACCTCCTGCTGATACCCATTACCTGAAACCCACGGCATGTCAAAACAGTGCATCATTTTGAAGTCTGCAGTAGGCACAGGCATCTGCTTGGCCATGCTTGCTTCCAAGGGAACATGCTGCAGGGACAGATGAGAAAGTTCTGGTTTTACCGCTGCAGGCAAATACAGTTTGCAAAGGGCACAGAAATTAACTGGCAAAGCAGGCTGAGGCACTAGTTCTTTCCCTAACAAAAGGAGGAATGTAAAATTCCATGCTTGTGTCTGTATGCTTTGTAGACATGGAGGTCTTGTTTGCTGAAACTTAAGGAAGACAAGACAGTAGTTGAGAGCTGAAGTGGTGGATCTTGTTTCTATAAAGCTAGTGATTTTCTTAAGGCAATAGAAGTTTTATAATCCCCTTGTCATTTGTTTTCAGTTGTCCAGATCATCAGCATTGTGGAGGTTAGATGGTTTTCAGTGAGGGAAGGTGGTTAATGACTGTGGTGACCACTCAGCTAGGACTGCAAGTTGTTGATAAAAGTTCTCCTGGTCTGCTGGGTGAGCAGGGCGCTTGCTGGGGGTGCCGGCTGCCTGCGCCGGCTTCGTGGTGCCCCCAGCTCCTGCCCAAGGACTGCAGCCCGTACTTTTCCTCTTCCACTTTTTAGGATGGAGGGTGGCAGGGCTATTTTCATCCAGGATGGTGGTTTTGGTAAAGCCACAGAGCGCATCTCGTTCCAAGCTGCTTTCTGCCTTACTTTCACCCTTTCCTTCCCATTCACCACCCTTTTCTTCCAAGGGTAGCACACATAGAGCTGTACTTTGCAAAAACGGGCTCACAGGTACAGGATTTAGATATTTTTGTCCATTTTTGGGTAACGGAAGCATGCAGTGGTGAGGTTTACTTACCAGTCGCTGTACAGAAAACATGTAGAATTCAATGCTGCGGGAATTGCCTGAATTCAGATTTAAGAAAAAGAATAAATCCCGAATATTCAGTGTCTCTAACGTGATGTTCATTTCCATGTGCTGGAATTGGATAGGGAGAGTAATCGCTCATATTTCAACCTGTGAAGTGATGTTCTTTGGCAGCAAAGCTAGGTGAGCAGAATACACGGTTGATGTATTACATCAGGTTTATGCTTATTTCATGCCAGTGTCCCTTTGAGGATATGCAGAGCACAGTTCTTGCTCAATAACAAAGGGTGTAGCAAAAGAACCTGGTCCCTTACAAGTGGTATCCACTTTGCTTTTGAGCATTTTCCCATTTCTGCTGCTAAGGGCGGGATAGCGGATGAAAGAGTTCAGCAAACCCTATTTCTCATTGATGTCTTTTCTAAGTAATCATGGCATTTCAGTTTGATGTACTGTAGTTTTTCTTTTCCTGAAAAGATTATAAACTAGAGAGCATATTGACTGGAAGAAAATAGCTGCTAATCTTCTGAAACTAATGTTTAATCAGTGATGGAAAGAAAGTAACTAAAAAGCTTCATCTAGCTAATTAAATAAAGCTGGTTATTCTGCTGGAAACAGTTAATGAACTTTAAGTAATATAATTATTTTCAGAATATTAAAGCAGGAAAAAAGTGATTACTTATTTAAGACTAAATAATTACAATGTATTCTTCACTATAAAAGGTTATAGATGCCGAAGACTAAATAACCACTATGCTTCTGATTCTCCATAAAAGGGTATTTTGCATGAGTTATTACGTTTGATACCTAGCTTGTACTGAATTTTCTTCTTTTAAGATAATCTCCAACGATCTCTAAGGGAATTTGCCTCCCTTGGTGCCTCTTATTATTCTCATTTTTAGGGACTTGCAGTATTTGATTGCCCTTAAAAATCAGCTGTGATTGTATTAACTGTGCATAAGGGATGCAGCACGGCGATTCTGATCGCAGCGGTAACAGCTCTGAGCTGAGCCCTGCGGTTTGCTCTGCTGCTGAAACGCCGCTGGGGCAGGGGAGTGTGGCCTCACAGGCAGAAATCCTTCCTCTCGGCTGGAGTTCAGCTTGTCTCTGAAATGTTTCCTATCTCTTCTATTTGGAGATTATGGGCAAAGGGGTAATTTCCTCTTAAGAATGTCAGGCTGTAGCCTAAATACCCCTGCAAGTGCTGGGAGACGCTGTTTTGGGAGCAGAGTTGGCTCAGTGCTGGGCACTTCGGAAAATCCTACCCGGCTCTGTCCTCATAATCACTGTAATTTTTTCCCTCTTAGCGTTTGAAAGGTAGCACATGAGGTGGTTAAAAAAAACCCAACACAACAACAAAACGCCAAAATGCCGGAGCTGGGAGGGAAGCTCATGCAGAGCTAATATCCCAGCCGGCCTCAACGAAATGGCTTTTATATACAAGGCACACCCCTGAGGAAGGGGCAGCGCAGAACAACCTGTCCTGGGAGGCATCCCTGAAGGAAAGCGTTGGTGTGCCTGCTCTTCCTCCCCTGCTGAGGCTGGTATCGTTGCTCTCGTGGCTGTCCTCCCTGCCAATTTAAGTGCCCCCTCTGCTCCCTGCCCAGAGGCAGGTAGGTCTCCGTCCCTGTGCCGCCATGGTGATGTGGTTGGTCATCTCGTAAGGCTCTTTGGTGAGGTGGGAAGGCTCCCTGCTCCTCCACCTCCCTGCTGTTTGTCTCTGCAGGGCTCAGGCTCAGTTTGAGGGGGGGGGGCAAAAACCCCCCAAAGCTGTGTCTGTTGGGAGGGAAAGGGACTGGATTTCCACCTGCCTTCCCAAGCCTGACTCAGCTCCCTTTCTGACCCAAGGACACCAGATGAGAACTGCAAAGAGCAAAATACATCCTCTTGTTTTCACTCCTTTCACTTATCTGAGTTATATTCAGCGCCCGATACCACACATGCTCTCGCCGAATAGTCCTTTAACTTTGCCAAGAGCACCCAGCCTAAATGTGGATCCGGCTCGTATCATCATTGAAATAAACATCTCAGCCGTTTAAAATTATATCTTACACTTGAGAGAGACATGCTGAGGACATAGAGAAACAATAGATTTAATTAGGCTTTTAAAATGTGACACATCTATTATATGTTCCATTACTGCTTTTAAAAAGTCCCTGTTTCTCTATAATAAATCTTGCTGTAGTACTACCGTTTAATTAAATGGGTGTCAGCACTGGGAACAATTAAAATAAGTTTATGCGCTTTCAGGGAAACCCTATAGCAAGATGTGCGAAATAGCATACAATAAAAAGAAAAATTAAGCCCTTAGTGGGTTTGAGCTGCTGCATATAAGAAATTTGATAAAAAGCATTTCAAGAAAGTAGGCAATTTTACAGTGTAGCAAGTAGTCTGTTCTGCCTCAAAGGTACCAGCCCGTGTCCCCTGGATTTTTGCCACCAGCAAAAGACCCCAGATGGATGTATGCATTAATACTCATATGTGAAATTCAGCCCTGAGGGGGAAAAAAGCGCCTTCTTTAAAGCCCCAAATAGGAGTGAGTCTCACCTAGCAGAAAGTATGCATAAACAGGGGAAAAACAAATCTGTCTGTCTTCCACGACTGTGAATAGTATCTGAGCAGTTTCAATGAAGAGTCTCTGCTTGCGGGCTTTAGTGTCTGAGATCTGAAGTCCCATTTGAGTTTAGGATATAGTTTGAATAGTAACATATGTAAGTAAACAGTGACGCTTTCTTAACTAGAACACAATATATACATTTTTATTGCATATTAAAACCCACTTCAACATTGCATTCAACGCAGAGTTTTTACTGTGGTTTCCCCCCGTCTGCCTCGGTATAAATAAGCAGCCTTGAAACAAAAATCAAACCTAAATGGCATTGAATATAATGAAACAACATTGAGTCTAATGAAGCAGAATTGCTATGTAAACAGGGATGCTTTTATCTCATTGGAATTTCTATGTCCTTGCATGTCTCTCAGCTACATTTTTGTAACCTGATTCTTAGGAAATGTCTGATATCTCTTTATGATTGTTAACAGAGACCAAGACAGCACTGCAATGTGTGCTTAACGCAGTGGTGTGAAAGTAATACTGGTTTTGCTGTTTTAGAAGCAAGATGTTTGTCATCCTCCCCTTATTACAGGGAGTTGGCTGTAAAACTTGCTAACCTTGAAAATGCCAATAGGTGTCCTAAGAAGAACGGGTTGCACACAGCCAAGGGTCGGGTGAAAGTGTCCCTTAGAAGCTCATTGCCTGTGAGCATGAGCGCCCTTTCATAGTCTTTTAATGTCTTTGTCCAGATACCAGCAGCAATAATACAAGCAATAACAGCAAACCTCATAAAACTTCCTTTGGGCTGAAAACTATGCCAAAGGAGGAGGTTTTGTCACTTTTCTGCTGTAACGTAAGCCATACCAGGATGCTAGCTGACCTTCCTCTGCTGGGGAAGGGTGAAACACCCAGCCGCTGCCGTGGCATCTGGTCTTCATCACCTCGGGCAGTTGCAGGAGCTCTGCACAGAGTGGGAAAGTTCATGGTTCTTCCAGTGCAAAGGAAAATAACTAGCAAAGGCCTGCCTAAAATACACTTTTCATTATCACTTTCTTCTGGCTCTATATCTTAAGTCACACACTTAAATATATTTGGCTTGCACCTGAACACTATCTTCTTCATCCATACGTGCTTTGGGCCTTTTTGGGCAACTGCTCAAAACTTAGCCTTTCAAGTTAATGTGCTGCATCTCCTTGTATAGGAAATGGGTTGAGCAGAAACACATGAATAAACGCTGCTATTTGGCAGTGTTGAATGTGGAAGTATTTCTGATAGTACGCTGATAGGTCCTTTCAAATTGTCCACAGCTCACTTGAACTTAAAAACAGATGATAGAAAGGTAAATTAATGTTCTTTTTTGATCTGAAACGTAGCCACTGGAAGCAACAGAAGGAAACCCCTGTGATATCTATTGCCCTAAACTGTCCTGTTCTGCTAATAGCTTCTTCATTTAAAATACCTTCAACACTGCCAAATCTTGCAGTTGCGGTGCTGTCCTTAAACCTCTTGCTCCTGGAATTTTGGTTTGTGTTTGTTTGGTGGTTTGGTTTTTTTTTTTTTTGCTGACTGAGAATTTCTGTTTCACTAAAAATTCTCTCTAGACCCCCGGCCTGTTGCTTCTCTCTGTGCGCTGCCTTTTAATGGGGACAGTGCATGGAAGAGCTACGGCATAAGATTTCCCATATCTATGCCGAAGACTTGGACTTGGGTCTTAAAATGCGTTCCTCAGCAGCCAGGTATTGCGTCAGCTCTGCTTAAGAAATATGCATCGATTAGCTGGGCTTTCTATTCCTTTCCCATGGGTTGTTGAGTCTGTAATCAGAAATTTAGGGGAATGACTAGCTGGTCCAACTTCCAAATATTGAAAAACCTCTAAGTAATGTAGCATGTAACTGAAATCACATAAAGTTTGGGTATGAGGAATGAAGCTTCTGACACCTCATTTTCATTATGAAGACGGTAACAAGAATGGAAAATGTCACAAGAATAATTCACTTACGTTTGGTCTTTTGTACTGCAATTATCTAGTCCTCCTTGCTTTGGGCTCCCGTTTTCCTACATAACTTTTGGGACAAGGTGGGTTTGGCTGTTAATGGTCTAATAAATACAAGTAATAGCTTGTGATTTGTTTAATATTTTGAACTGAAAGGTCAAGGGTAAGAAGATTAAAAAGTCATTGAGGGAAATGCTCTCAGTAAAAGCCATCTCTTGCTGGAAGTAACACAGTTTCTTAAGTAAGCATAAAATCAGTTTAAGAAGGCTCTGAGCCCAAATTAAAGCAGAAAGGAGAATAATGTTAGTGCATAGATATCGCCAGCTACAGAAGGGTAAGTGAAATGAAAAACCAGGCTGAGAAAATCATACCCAGGATTTCCCACAGGGTCTCTGCAGCATTTATTATGATTCTTGGGGTTTTTTTTTTTTGAGCATGTGGAAAATCTGTCTGGAAGTCGGTGGGACTGAAGTAGTGATTGAAGTGCTCTTGAGCCTACTCTTTCCAGTTTGGCTTTTGCTAATTAAATTGGAGCTTTTCGTGACCTTTCCAGGTAAATGATTGCCCATGCAGTAACTGGTACTCTTCTTTTTTTTTTTTTTCTTTGTGTATGGACCCTGAGAAAGGGAATTTGGCCCAGATAACCCTATTCTGAGCAAATAACCCAGTACAGCAAAGTTTGTCAAGCTTACTGCAAAGTTAGACCTTTGAGGGTGATGCAGTAGTGTGTTTAAAGGCATGTATAGTTGCGTGCGATGATTTGTGTGTGTGCTGGAGGTCTGTCATCACGCACTGTTGTCTTCTCATCGGATGGCAAAAATCGTGTTCCTACTGCATGTGTTACAGCACACCAAAACGGGCTGAAGTTTGCATGGCTCAACCAAAAAGCTGTGCTGCTGAGATCATCCACCCCAACTTCAAAAGCAAATGCATCATGAGACTGAATTCTTCCCCCTCCTCTCGTGTACGGGGATGCCTGTGCATGTGGCATCTCTCAGTCTGCGCTTTGACCCTCTATTCCTTCTCTCCCCCTCCTCAACACCTGCACCGCATGCAAGGAAATCACGGTATCACCAGCTCATCACTGGCTGGAGCTCTGCTTGCAAAGCCCCAGATGAGACTGAATCATGGAGTATTTTATGAAAAGCTGCCTGCTGCCAAACGAGTGTCTTAAATTCTGGCATCTGCCCACATCCCGTCTTCTCCTCCCCTTCCAGGTCTGAGGAACCTGCCCTTCTCCTGAGAGGGAGATGGAGGAAAAATTCAAGGGCTCTTTGTCCCAACTTTTTTCTCCTGCGCTGAAGGTGCTCAGTTGCAGAGGGCTCTGCCTTGGCCCTCTCCTCTCCTTGGCAATGCTGCAGTGTTGGTGAGGGAGAAATCATTCAAGGCTGCTGGCAGGAGTGGCCGAAATCACACTATTTGTGCACTGTGAGAACTGGGGACCTGAGACAGATGGGCCCTTTTCTTCTCTCGGGGACAGTCTGGAGAGTTTGCACATTTCCCTGGGGTCCTGGACAAGTGCCCTGTTTGCTTTCCTCTGAAATAGGCTCTTTCCATCACAGGAAATGGGATCGTGTCTGCAAAGGTCTTGAAATATGCTGTTATTCTTGCATGTTTCTTCTGAATGACAATATGGGAGCCATTTCGCTAAAATGTCTTCTCTCTGTTAAAGAAAACAAGCCGAGCAGACATATGATGGAGGTTTTTTAGTTGTGTATTTGGTAAGCAGGAGGCAGGCTTTTTATCATTTGGGTGAAAGAACGTGAATGTGAGGAGTATGGTCTGGAACGTAATTAACAGTTTGTTGTGTATTTGAGGATATCTACATTTTTATAAGATAAACCTCTTGTGTCTCCAGATTCACCAGAGCAACAACCCGTCTCTACAGGGCTGAGAGCTCGGGAAAAGAGCTGTCTTCATCGCTGCCGCAGGTCGGGTGAAGGCACTGTGCCCTGTCAGCTGGTCCCATGGACGGCTGAAGGGCACTGATGGCTGTGCGTGACTGTTTGGTACTGAAGGTGTGATTAACATCAAGTGCGGTATTTTCTCTCAGTATTAAAGGTGGAAATGTATTGCACCTGTAATTATCATTGTCTAAGTTAAAAAATGTTACCGCAACAGTGCTAGGTCGTTCTGACCTTCAGCGGTGGAAAGGGAAAACGCTATTTAGTACTTCTTTTATAGTTTCTTAACAGCATCTTTTTTTCCCTGGGATGTTCTGAGCAGTTAAACCAGCCCTCCCACAGAGTAGGATCATGGTCGTCTTATTTAGTTGCAGAAAACATTTACCATATACTATAGCAAATCACACAATCAATCTTCATGCTAATCATTCTCTGCTGGAAGCTATTTACTACAAAAACTTCTGAAATTTTCTTACTAGCTGGAGAGAAGAGAGTGACAGCCAAGAGAGTGATTCACTTATGTCTTTTAAAAAAATAAAACCAAAATTGAATACTTTGAAAAAGGTTTGAGTATTTCAGATTAGATGGGTAAAGGCTGAACAAAGAGACGTTCAGAAATTGTCTTCAGTGGAGCTTCTCCTGTAATACCCCCAGATCTAATTCCAGGTGAAGTCACTTGCCTCAACCTTTATTTGCTCCCATGCTGCCATTTAAAGTATGGACCTCTGATGATTTATGTTCATCAAGTGTCTGTCACAGCAGTTTCATTAGCATTTGCTCTGACTTACACCGGCACCCGTGGTTGTGCGTGGGGTGCGCAGCTCCCTTTGTGCTGAGAGCAGGGTCTCCGAAGAAGGTTTTGATGCCATTCTGCCCATAAGCACTGCAGTAGGTTTCGCCCCTCTTGCATCGCACAACTTCAGGGCTACCAGCTGGTTACATGATTTACAAATTATAAAGTTGTGCTGAGTCCTAGAAACCTGCTATTTTGATTTGTATTTTGTATGAAATACACTGATTTATCTTTTCTACATTGCTAAATTCAGCTCTAACAAGCTAAAGCTTAGATTCCGGCTTCTGGTTGCAGTGCGTAGTTGTCTTCTAGAATATTCCTTCTCCTGATGAAAGAGGAGAGCTTTGATTTAGCTACAAAATGTCTGGTGCCTGTCTCTGGTGTTCCACTGCTTCCCCAAAACATTGCAGTTTGCACATGGGGGGCTGGCGGGGGGGAAGAGATAAACCCCAAAATCTTTGCTGGCATCCAGCATGGTTAAATGTGCTACAGGTTTGCATAGCCAATTAATACCAAAAAAGAAAAAATCACCACCACCTGCAACTTACACACACACACCCCTACATCCTATGATGTGACAGTAAAGGGACTGATGGAGTGGGATACATCAGTGCCTAACTTGCAGAAAGNTGTGGGGGGGTGGCGGGTCGAGTGAAGTTTTTGTGCTGCTTTTGCAGTATGGAGGAGGAGCACCTCTGGATGTGGGAGAGCATTTGACCTCTCACTGTGCTCTGTGGACGTTCTGGATATGCTTATGCAGCAGTTAGAGAAAATATAGAGAGACTTGTGCCAGTTTGGCTTTGAGGGAGTTTGAAGAAAGTAGCAGTGATTTTTAAAAAAAAAAAAAAAAAAAGGCATGTGAAGCTGTTGTATGTCTAGAGTTTGTGGTAGGTCTCTTCAGAAAGGAAATGGGTAGATATAACACAACTGAAGAGGGATCAGGTCGTTCTGGGAAGGAAACGTAGAGATTTGCTTTTAAATATGTATCTGGTATAGTGCTGCAGCGTGCCTCGCCCTCTGCTGCACTGTATATTTGATTTGTTTTCCAAAATCAAACAGCTTAAGGTTTGAGTCACCCTCCATTAAGTTGAACAAAATGAAAATGCCAACACTTTTGGAACACGTTGGCGTGGGCCCCAAATTGGACAACAAGCATAGCATGGAGGCTGCCCTTCTCGGTGCGAATGGAGAGAAAGACGCTATTTAGTGAAGCGGGGAATTTGGAGGACTGGTTCTTTTGCATTGCGCTCTGTGTTGGGGAAAAGCACAGGACAACAGAAAACTTCAGTCTCTGTCAAGCGAGTTCTGCTTCTCGACTGGTTTCTGCTGTTAATGTTTTCACGTGTTTCTTATTTATCTTGTCCAGTGCTCAAAAGCTGGTTCACAGGAGGAGGTCTCATAACTTAAGAATTACCTGGGATATCAGTGAGTGCAGCGCAGCCCCCAGTGAGAGGCCGCGGGTTTCAGCCTCTCTCACCGGCCGAGTGCAGCCTGTCTGGTGGGAGAGGGTTTGTAAAGTATTACAGAGTGCGGGCAGGAGGTGGGGGACCATTATGGCAGGTGCTACGCCTGCAGTCCAAGCATTACCCGTTATTGGATTCCCTCCTCCTCACCCTCTCCGCAGGAGAGCGGGTGGGCGGTAGGAGGGTCTGGCCATCAGAAAGCATCTGGGAGGCTAAGGCTGCAGGAAAATTATACTGAATTGTGCATCTGAAGGCATCTGCTCAGAAAAGTGCCAGAGGCTACATGTGAGCCCGGAGCTATGTGGGGAAGGAGCGGTGGTGCCGGCGTTTGCAAAGGGGGTGAGGTACCCCAGGTCATCCTTGGTGCAAAACATGCTCGATGCTGTTTCAGCAGGGTTGTGATTTCCAGCTTAATGGCTTTAAAGCCCAGGGTGATTGAGTTTGAAAGTAGCTATCAATTCTCACCTCCGCAAAAAAACAGCGCAGGCAGTGCCTGAGTTGCAACGTGGTCAGGCTCAGCGCACCCTCCTGAATGCACCCCAGGCCACCTTATAGGTACGACATGACCGTGTTTGCTTTGAATGGCAGTATGAGGCAGGAGCTCCTGTAGCTGTCAGGGGGATGCTAATTGGATGAATCAGCCCACCCTGGGCTTGGACAGGCTCCTTCTCAGGTGAGGTGGGTTTGAACGTTATCTGTTTCTTGTGGCCACGAGGAGTGGAGGAGCTCTGTCTAAGGCTGTCGGGAGAAGCAAAATATGAGAGCAAACCACCCTTGTTTGCTCAGTATTGCAACCAATGGGAAGATTACTGTCTTCTGATAGAAGCCACCCAGGATGCCACACCATACAGACCCCCTTGGCTCCATTGCCATCAGAGCAAGGTCCTGTTACGTTTCCAGGCAGGCGGAGGGTGGCCTGTGGGCAGGTGCTGCGGGGACTGTTGCTGCGTGGTGTTTCACAAAACTTAGAGCACGCTGCCTGTGGAGGGTCCTTTGAGTGTCTTCCTTCGCTTGGGATGCTCATCACCAAAGAACACAGTGGCACAGGGATGTGCCCCATTGGTGCACATGTTACCCAGTCCCCACAGCGACATGTTGCCTCCCAGCTCCCCATGGCGTCAAAGGCACAGAGGTAAATAGGCAGATTGTCCATTTAAGCTAAATACTGGATCCTGTCTTTATCTCTGCAACATAAAGAGGAACAGTGATGGAAAGTCACTGCAGCCTGATGGAGTCATGGACACAAGAGTAGATCTCCACTCTGATTGATGATTGCTATCACTAAAAAAGGGCATTTTAATGTTTTAAATACCCATTTCATAATTATCAGAGTTTTCAGGTTGCACAACAGGGTTGATTAATGTGCACCGCAGGTGTGCTGGAGACTCACATTTATTACACACACCACGCACCCATTAATCGGCAGTACGACAAGGTCTGTCATGCCATATTGCTTAATTACATTGTCTACCCCCACCCAGGGCTTATGTGTATTGTACAAAGCCATAAATACTCCAAGAGCCCCATTTCCACTGAAATCAATAGGAGTTTTGCCATTGTACTGGGATGAGAGCAGGACTTTGCTGTAAAAGTAAAATAACGCAGATGCAGCTAACAGGGACTTTCAAGTGGGAAGAGGGGCAGCAAAGGACATGTGAATTATGAAAGATCAAACTCAAAGGGGATCTGAAAAGATTACAGAATAAACTGGAAAATGTTAAAGGAGGCATAAGAGTAGCAAAGATAGAAGGTAAAATGAAAATTGGACAAGAGGTAAAAATAAGAGAGACTTCAAGTGGATAAAGAATAAGAAGTGAATGAGGCAACAGGGATTCTGCAAAATGGAAAGGGCAATTTTGTAACAGAAGCAGCAGACACTGTTGAATAAATAAATGAATGATGTGTCTGTTTTCACATAGGAGAATGGGAGAAATTCAATATCAAAAACAAGAGCGGAGCAAGGGAGGGAGAACAGGAGTAAGCCCACCACCAAGGCACAAGTGCTGGACACTGTGGCTCCCTTCTTGGTTTTCCTGAGGGTTTGCTCTGTGATACATAACTGGTCTGCTCATCTCTCTGTGCTTACTCCCAGGTGGTGGTGGTCTCCTGGGACAAGGTTTGTCCTTTTTGACCAGCGGTTTGGTGGGAAGCGGGACCTGTCTGAGGACCTATTCTGCTTCTGCATCACTACAATCCCTGTTCACCACCAAGGAACTGCCAGAACCACCAAGAACCAGCATTCCTGCACTGCAATAACAACTGAAAGTGCAGGAAATTTAGACCAGAAAAAAACTCAACAACCCATTAAGTTAGCTTTTGGCAGCCATACATACTTCTTGCTGTTATCCTGTAGAATAATTTGCCACAATAGATACTTGACAATCTTTTAGTCAGTCCAGCCCTAGATGTCTACCAACTGTCCATCACAAGAATCTGTTTGTATAATAGCAAAAGAAAGGTCTGCTGAGAATTGCTTTAATGGACTGAACTAGCACTTGATCAGTTTATGAACACAGTGGCTGGAGGTTTTGGAAATATATTGGTCATTTGGCTTTCTCTTATTTATGAATACACGGTAAGCGTGGCAGAATAAAGAAGGATGCATCAGATCTGAATGGGTCAAACAATTTAATTCCAAGAGGCTGTAATCCTAAACTTCAAGCTGTGCTATTTTATGTCAGTCAAGGACCACTGAATGTGGTCCTTCTCCTCTCTGCCACCCGGTTAGTACCAGAAAGAAATGTCAAAATGTGAGGCATGTTAAAAAAAATTTAGCTAAAACCAACACGATGTAATAGCTGCAGAAATCAAATATATTCATAACTAGATTAAAGAATTAAAAATATCCCTAAAGCTTATAGGTTAATGTAGCAAGTGCCAAAAATTAATTTGACAAGCGTACAAACTGAGTATGTGTGGTTCCGTATAAATCAAAGGTAAATAACTAGGCAGACAATATTGGAAGCATTTCAAGAGAATAAATGAACGTTTGTTGGGAGGGAATGAAAAGAAATACAAAAAAAAGAAAAAAAAAAAAACAACCCAACCAACTAAACAGAAAAGGAAAAATCCAAGCCTTACAGACTCCTGCATGTAGCTAGAGGGAAAACACAGGGCACGGATCTTAATGGAGGATGAGCCCAGGAACCATTCAGCTTTGAAGCCTTGTTGACAGAATATTTTAGGACTATGTGACCCTCTCTTTTTTTTATCTGTGTTAAAATATTGTGAGAAGTCTGACTTACAAGCCAACCCCGTCTCACAGTGGCCGAATAGGGAAGCAGTTCTGGCTGAAGCTGGGGAAGCGAGGCACGACAAGTGGGATGTGCCCCAAGATGCTGCAGCTCCTGGTGGATGGGGTAGGATTGAGCTCCGCCCCAGGGCTGCGGGGATGGGGATGCTCCTGGGCAAGAGACATCAGCTCTGGAGATGGTAAAGCACTCGATGTGAGATAAAAGGATGAAAGGAGCCAGTACCACCACATCACTGCAGGCTGGATTTGAGTACATACAAACAAGCCCGGTTTGATCACCTTTTACTGCCACCTTGAAAGCTTCATACCTTCCTAAGGGAGGCAATTCTAAATACCGGTGCTGATTTTAGCCTAATTTTTGCATTTTAATATTGTGTAGTTACTAATGGCACTGTCTGTAATCCAACTTTGGGTAGAAATGAACCTGAGGAAAAAGGCAGCTGCCTCTTGCTGTTTGTTATTTGCTTTGCATTTAATTCAGCTGCTGCCATCCCAGTGTTACAATCCACCCTACCCCAAAAAAACCAATGGCACGTAAAAAAGCTAGGGAAATTCAACTTAAAAGTCTGTTGTAACTAAAGTGCTTGTCAATTTAGGGTAAAGTTTTGTCTCACTTACTGTGATGTAATTAAAAAGTACAGAGGGGCAGCTTTGTGTATTTGTAACCTGGGATTCTGATTCGGTCAGGCATATTAAGCTCTGTCTATCTGAAATGTGCCATCCAAAATACAGGTGGACCCAAGCCCTCCCATGAAGCTCTGGACCTCCAGTCAGCAGCTCCAGCTGTGGGGCCACGCGAGGCAGATGCCATGGGGATGAAATGCTCGTCTGGTCCCTCATAGCTCTTCTCTGGTTCATCCCACGGAGAAAGTGAACCTCAGCCTTACCGGGCGCTCAGGTTGCCTTCCATGTACCTGCGCCCCGCTGTTGCTCGGGTGACGTGGAGAACCCACTCATGTCTTGGCCACCAGAGCTTTTTCCTTCATGGGCAGCGCTGCAGCTTCATGTCTTCAGGTGTAGGTCAAAGGGTGAGCAGCAAGCAGCAGGTCCTCCAAGCCCTGTGGATGCCTGGAGAGCAAGCAACTGGCCAGGAGAGACAAATACAGGCGTTATGGACATTTGGACATACATCCCTAGTATGCTGTTAAGGTTATTACCATTTTTCTCCACCGAGTTATTCCTTCACTGTGGATGAAGAAGTATTAGACCAAAGCATGTAATTTATCTGTTTAAAAAAGCTATTTTGACAAAGACCTGCTTACAGTGCTAGGAGTATATTTTCTTCTTTTTTTTTTTTCCAATAATAAATCTTTCCTAAAATTAAGGCATTGACATTACATCTCTGTTAGGGTAATTTACTCCCCACAGTAATTTTGACTTAGTTTGTTCTACATGGAATGATATTTTAATCATCCTTTCAGTGCTTATTGATGAGGGTTTGCTGCAAAAGATGAGAAGATTAGTTTAAAATTATCCCTTGTGAATTTAAAACAATAACAAGGAAGTGAACACAGTCTAAAACAAATTAAGAAATGTAATAGACTTAATAGAAGGCTGATATTTTATTCGGTGTACAAAATGACTGCAAGACTGGCTGTGGCAGAGCTGCACGTACTCTTATCAAACTAGGTGTGTTTTTTTTTTTTCAATTGAACAGGCACAAATCTTCCCCTCTCTAAAGGTAAATGGTGAATGAGAGAAATAGTTTCGATTTTGTCCAAGAATAAAATGCGTTGTCTTGACTCAAGCGCCATATAGAAACTGTGCCTTGTTCCTATGCCCATCACCTAGGAATAATTTGCATTTCCTCACCCACCAGGAGGCCCCTGGTTTCAAAGCTTTCCTCTCATCAACTCTTGGCTTTTACTGAGGGTGTGAGGGGGTGGCTTTCTTCAAAGATTAATTAACTGTCAGGTCAGAGGGAGTTGAGTATCTTCCTTGGACACTAGGATCCCTGCAATCCTGCAAGGATACAAAAGGGCATCCTTGAAGGCTGAAATTACAGCTTCAAACAACCAGCTATCTGTTTTTTTTGAGTAAAGATGACAAAGTCTCCACCACTAGCATTTACGTTAAGTGGTAATCAGCCAGACTGAAAAGAAATCATTGTGCCAAAGTCCTTGGATGGCTGAACTGTCTCAGAGGTTTGAGACCTCAGCCAGCTGCTGCTTGGTGAGAAACCTGGTAACCACATGCTAAAAAAACAAAACCAAACCAAACCACAGGGCATTTTTGCTAATCATTACAGGCGCTGAAGAAAATGTATATTTTAGGAAAATATTTCAGCTAAAAAGCTTTTTCCAAGGTGTGAAGTGCATAGTTACGTGTAACTGGTCCTTCAAGAGCTCTGGTGACAAGCAGCTGAGGTTTTTAGGTGTCTGCTCCGAGGAGGAGAAGAGAGCCAGGCATGGCAGCCAGAACCCTTCTTGAGTTGTGTCCCTAAATCCCTGGGTGGACATGGGGACTTTATATGGGTTTGTTCTACTCTTTTTGTCTTAAACTGTGGCCGCATGTTGCAGTGTCTTGCTAACGAGCAGCTGAATGAGGTCCATACGTGTGTATGCACCTATACATATATAAATGCACATAAACTTGGCCTAAACTGTTCTGGCTCTGCTGGTTTCACTCTTGCTTTGCCAAGTTGCAAAGGGTGGTGCTTTGGCCCGCTGCGCAATTTGTGAGGTTGGCTAAATTCTTCAGAACTGCTTGGGATTTAAGGCCCTATTTGAGTGTAAAATGTGATTAGTTACAGTGAAGTGACTTTTTATCTGGCTGATGCACCTTTCTTTCAATTTAGTTGATAAATGTGCAGTGCTGGCCTGGTCCCAGGCGTCTCACTTGTGATCCGAGAAATGCAGCCAGTGGGACTTTTGATGCCGATGTAAAATTATTCTCTCTTTCCACTGTCTATTGACCACGTGGTTGCTGTTTCATGCTGAACACGGATGCAGTGAGGCACGGTCTCTGGACCGTGAGATGTGTCACCCCTCATGCTCATGATGTCTGCTGGACGTTTTGGCTGGGGAAGTCTGGTCCTTGGCAGAGGAGTGGAAGTATCGTCGGTGCTCCCCATTCCATCTGCAGGAGAAAACACTTAGCTGTGCCCCGTGCGTCTGGGTTCAAGTAGGAAGCTTTGCATTGGTTTAATTATATCTATTTATTTTGTGTGGGCACTGTGAGGCTTAATTAAATGTTTATGTATATGCTTTGAGAGGCTTGTATGGAAAGCAGCGCAGAAGAGCTACATGTTAGTCCTTCTGTTGATTCACAGTATCATGCCCTGATATGATTAGATTAATCATTTGAGAGCTCAAAGCCTGTTCCATTTAATTGAAAGACGATGCTGCTGCTTGTTAGATGGCCAAACAGCACACAACTCTGATGTCACAGAATCACAGAATGGCAGGGGTTGGAAGGACCTTCAGAGCAATCTTGGTCTCTGTGGGCTGCAAAATGTAACATTGCAGTTCCTCAAAGCTTTCCCCTCCATTAACTTTTCTGTAGTAATACGCAACGAGAAAATATTTGCCAGATATTCTGCATACTACTTGAATTTAATTATTTCTTCTCTGGTTTGAACAGAAGGCCTATAAAGCGTGCTTGTACACTTCTGTGGAAGTCTTAAACCGAAAGCATTGGTTTTGCCTTATTTGCATAGCCTGCCGAGAACGGACCTCAGTGTACGTATGTTGACGGCAATAAGATGATCATTATCCAGCCAATGCCTCCTATACAGGTAGAGAGGTATGTCTGGATCATCTGTGCTACTGCTGGGGATGCCCCCAGGGTTTAATTCCCAGACTTTCATTTCCTTGCTCTATTTTCAGCTGCTATTAACTTTAAAAGCGTGGGGTTTTTTTGCATAAGGAAGGATTATGCATAGCACTGACACCTTATTACTCGTCTGGGTTCGCCGATTGGCTTAAACTCAAAAGTCTTTACTAGTTAGGCTAAAACATTAAAAGTGTCTTTTGATAAATGATCTGAAAGGAAAATCAAGCAGATGGCTTTTAGGCCCATCTTGCGATGCAGCTTTGCAGAGAAATAATAGTTTCAGTAATGGGTTATAGAGTTTTATTTAAATCACTATACTATTTAGTGGAAAGGGGTAAACCTGTTGGGATTTTTTTGGGGTGTTTTTTCTTCTTTTTTTTTTTTTTTAATTCCCTCCTTGAAATGAACTGAAGCACAGTTTGAAGTGCTGGGAAGTTATTCTTCCTTCACTTTTTGTAGTTGGTCCATCAGTTTGCTGCTATTGACTCTGGTTTTGGTGATAGCTTCTGACTTCCCACAGCGCGTTACCTGATGGACTCATTTACTGTGTGTGTTGCAGGGACGGTATTTATGTGCCTCAACCTGCTGCCTATAGCTAGAGATCTCCTCTATTATAGTGGGTTTATAGGGTGAATTGCAGCTTCTAGGAGGCTTTGTGGAAAATCACAGGGAAGTTAGAATAAGTGTTATTAACCAGCTCGTTTGGCCTCCAGGAGGGATTAGGCAGATGCAGGCTGGGGTGGGCAGCTCCTCTGTGTGTGTGCTGGGAGGACGGGGAACCGAAGGCATCCCTTCTGCAGAGCACCAAAGTGGCCAGTGTTTGTATGAGACACAGAGCTCAAGCTTTTAGAAGGGCAGGAGCTGATTTTTGGGGTGCAGGTGAAGAGATGTGTTAGAGGAGCAGTGTTTTTGGCATGTGTGTTATCACCCAGTCTCTAAGGAGCAAAGCCCTCCAACCTGTTTCCAACCAAGCATTCAAGAAGACAAATGTGAAAAGTTCTTAGTTACTTCTGAGCAGCTAAACCAAAGAAATGCTGGGCTCGCAGGCGTGCTGAATTTTCTTAGTGATAACACCTTCCTCCTTGAAACATGCACTCAATCCTGCACTCTTCATTAGATATTTGCAAAACCTTTGGAAGAAATATTGGATGTAGTTGTCCAGATGTTCTCATTTCTGCTTTTAGCAGAAAATTATGGCATGTGTAATATGGGCAATTTTTTTTTTTGTTGTTGTTCAAGTGGAAAAATGAGAAGGGCAGGTGTGTTTACTCCAGCACGGTACTGATTCAGTATGGGCTAGAAGGCAGATATCAGGTATGCCCTGTGCTCCAGCACAGTAAATGCTTGGGATGATGTCTTTGTTGTTGTCTTTTCATAAATCGATGCAGCATCATGTCGTAAACTGGATGCGGAAGCACTAAAGTGGCTTCCCCCGGGGTGAGAGAGCTAGTGTCTTGAAGAGTCTGAAATCAGCAAGACTAGAAACAGGGTCTCCAAGCTACCAGCGACTTGGTGTGTTGTGGGCTCTGGATCTTCTGCAGACCCCATGTCTCAGCTAGGGGCACAGCTTCTCGTGGGAGCCGGTCCTGCGTCTGCTGGACCACAGTGCATCTCTTCAGCTTCCTCAGTGGAGATGAATGGATCCATGTTAAATGAAAGGTGGAGAAGAAAGAAAGGAAATGAAACCTGAAGGGAACGTTGTGTGACAAGTAGGGGTCAATTGAAGCTGCCTTACTTGTCCAAATTGTGCTGGCAGAAAGAGTAAAGACAACAGGATTTTGGCTAAGTCTTGTGGAATTACAGCGTGGAATAAAATGTTAGTTGCCTCTCATCTCTGCTCTGCCAGGAATAGAGGGAAAACTACTCCAATAAACGACATACAGGTTGTGAAACAGCGGATGTGACCTGCTGTGCTAACCTGATATGCCAAAACGTGGTCTAAACACCACTTCTATTCATTATGGTCCTCAGTAAAAGGAGTTTTCTCCTGAGAGGTGTCAGATTAGAAAGACAAGGTCTTGATCTTTAATTCGAATCCCTCTGGGCAGATCTTTCTGTCAGCCTGAACCCCTTTGATTTCAATAGCACTTTTTTGTTCTGGACGCACCAGTCCAGCTGGGGGTTTAGATTCCTACTGCACACTGGCATAGTAGCTTTTCATACACTTTGATTAAAAAAACCCCAAACCTTAACCTCAAATGATATGGCGGGTTTTGGTTTTTTTTTTCATATTTCACTCTCCTTTGTGTAGTCTTTGGTCCTAGTCTTTCTGGTCTTTCTCGGATGATTGCAGACACTGACATTTTATTTTTGGATCACGTAACAGAAATAAATACAACAGGGTAGTAAATTAAACTTCACAGGTAATTTCAGACTGGAGACTCCAGTCAACGTCTTTTCTTTTGAGGGTGTAGCTCCACTTGACCCACTAGGGGACGTCATGTCGTGTCTGTTTAGGATGGCAACTTTGCCAGATTTAGAGCATCCCATGGCACTTAGCACCTATAAACACCCCTTAAAATTTAGTGTTGGTTCTTTAGTGCAGTTGCCCACTTTGCCTTTAAAGTCTGATAAAAAGTCCTTGTGAATGATAAGTCTAGTAAGGAATAAACTTTGGAGATAAATGGTACATTGACTTTGCCATTTGCATTTACTCTGCAGCTTGAGATGACTTTTAATTATTCAAAAGAGGCAGAACATAAGTCTCATCTATCTTTGCTTTCTCCCCTAAAGCAAATCCGCTCTGTAAATTTTCCTGTGACTGCTATACCAATATTTCCCTGGTATAGATTCTCTGATTTTCACCTCGGTTTTTTTTTTTCCTTTCTTTTGAAATTTCTGTTAGATGTTTGAGGTGCAACAGAATTCAGCTGCATTGAGATGTTTTCTGATCAGCTAACTCAGAGCAGATTGATCAGTGTATTCAAGCAACGAACAAGGAGAGGACCATACACACTCTCTAGTGCTACAGGGATGTATCTGGAAAAATAATGGAGCAGTTAAATAGCCTCATCAACATGTATGTTGAAAAAAAACTTCATCATATTTGTTCATGTTAGGAAAAACTCCGTGTCTCATCACATGTACCTGGCAAGGAGGATGGGAAGGGAGGGAAGGGTAATTCTCAGTGTGTTTAGAGACGTGAACTCTATATCTCTTCCCTTTGGCATCCACTGCTGCCGTCAGTGCGGGCAGCTTCTTCCTCCTTTGCTTTAGAAGAATAGAGTTGTGATTTATTACAATATTAGCCTGGTTTTTTTTGAAAATGCTCTGTGAGAAATATGCGAAGCAGCAGGGACTGTTCTTGCTGTCGGATTACAAATGTTTTTGGACAGTACGTTTAAGCACAGAATGGCATTTGCTTTTAGGGGCTTTGAAGGAAATAATGGGAACCCTGCAGCCCTAAGAGAGAATTCAGATTTTGATTACTCAGGAATGAAGTATTTCATCTTGCACCTGCTCCAAGTAGGAAATGGTTTCAAGTATTTATTTAATGTCTGTGAAAAAGACTGAAAAGAAAAAAAAAAAA